>CABHPR010058476.1:0-16367 GCA_902168415.1 Peromyscus melanophrys | reverse complement strand
TCTTCACAGACCTGGAAAGAATAATACTCAACTTCATATGGAAAAACAAAAAACCCAGGATAGCCAAAAGAATCCTGTACAATAAAACAACCTCTGGAGGCATCACGATCCCTGACTTCAAGCCCTATTATAGAGCTACAGTAATAAAAACAGGTTGGTACTGGCATAAAAACCGACTTGTGGACCAATGGAATCGAACTGAAGACCCTGACATTAATCCGCACACCTATGAACATATAATTTTTGACAAAGAAGCCAAAAGCGTACAATGGAAAAAAGAAAGCATCTTCAACAAATGGTGCTGGCATAACTGGATATCAACGTGCAGAAGGCTGCAAATAGATCCATATCTATCACCGTGCACAAAACATAAGTCCAAGTGGATCAAAGACCTCAACATAAATCCAGCTACTCTGAACCTGACAGAAGAGAAAGTAGGAAGGAGTCTTGAACGCATTGGCATAGGAGATCGCTTCCTAGGTATAACACCAGTAGCTCAGACACTGAGACAAACCATCAATCAATGGGACCTCTTGAAACTGAAAAGCTTTTGTAGAGCAAAGGATACGGTCAAGGTCAACAAGGCAAAGCGACAGCCCACAGAATGGGAAAAGATCTTCACCAACCCCACATCTGACAGAGGACTGATATCCAGAATATATAGGGAACTCAAGAAATTAAACATCAAAATTCCCAACAGTCCAATTAAGAAATGGGCTATAGAACTAAACAGAATTCTCAGCAGAGGAAACACAAATGGCTGAAAGACATTTAAGGAATTGCTCAACATCCATAATCATTAGGGAAATGCAAATCAAAACAACTCTGAGATACCACCTTACACCTGTCAGATTGGCTAAGATCAAAAACTCTGAGGACACCTTGTGCTGGAGAGGATGTGGAGCTAGGGGAACTCTCCTCCACTGCTGGTGGGAATGCAAGCTGGTACAGCCACTGTGGAAATCAATATGGCGTTTTCTTAGAAAATTGGGAATCAATCTCCCCCAAGATCCAGCTATACCACTCTTGGGCATATACCCAAGGAATGCTCAATCATACCACAAGGGCACTTGCTCAGCTATGTTCATATCAGCATTGTTTGTAATAGCCAGAACCTGGAAACAACCTAGATGCCCTTCAACTGAAGAATGGATAAATAAACTGTGGTACATATACACAATGGAATACTACTCAGCAGAGAAAAACAATGACATCATGAGGTTTGCAGGCAAATGGAGGGATCTAGAAAAAATCCTCCTGAGTGAGGTAACCCAGACTCAGAAAGACAAACATGGTATGTACCCACTCATAGGAGAATACTAGTCGTGGAACAAGGATGACTGGACAGCTACTCACAACACCATGGAGGCTACCTGGAAAACAGGACCCCAAGAAAGAAAAAGGGATCGCCCAATGACGGAGAAATGGATGAGATCTACATGAACAGTCTCGATGTGAGTGGGGGTAATGAGGGGCGAGGGGCAAGGGAAAGAGAACTTGGGGGAGTGGGAGATCCCAACTGGATCAAGAACAGAGAGGGAACACAAGGAATGTTCATGATAAATGAAGACCACATGAGAATAGGAAGAAGCAAAGTGCTGGAGAGGCCCACAGAAATCCACAAAGATGCCCCCACAATAGACTGCTGGCAATAGTCGAGAAATAGGCCGATCTGACCTACCCTGGTGATAGGATGGCCAAACACCCTAATTGTCATGCTAGAAACCCCATCCAGTGACTGAGGGAACTAGATACAGATATCCACGGTCAGGCCCCGGGTGGAGCTCCGGGAGTCCAATTGGCGAGAAGGAGGAGAGTTTATGTGAGCAAAAGTTGTTGGGACCAGGGATAGATGGAATACAGGGACAAGTGGCCAAACGAATGGAAACACATGAACTGTGAACCAATGGTTGAGGGGCCCCCAACTGGATCAGGCCCTCTGAATGGGTGAGACAGTTGATTGGCTTGATCTGTTTGGGAGGCATCCAGGCAGTTGGACCGGGTCCTGTGCTCAGTGCATGAATTGGCTGTTTGAAACCTGGGGCTTAGCAGAGAGGCTTGGCTCAGCCTGGGAGGAGGGGACTAGACCTGCCTGGGCTGAGTCCACCAGGTTGTTCTCAATCCTCCGGGGAGTGTTTTCCCTGGAGGAGATGGGAATGGGGTGCTGTGGGATGTTCTGTATGGCAAATGTGTTGCTAATAAAACACTGATTGGCCAGTGGCTAGGCAGGAAGTATAGGCGGGACTAACAGAGAGAATAAAAAGAGCAGGAAGGTGGAAGGAGACGCTGCCAGACGTAGCCAGCCACGGCCAGGATAAGCAGCATGTAAAGATGCCGGTAAGCCACGAGCCACGTGGCAAGGTATAGATTTATAGAAATGGATTAATTTAAGATATAAGAACAGTTAGCAAGAAGCCTGACACGGCCATACAGTTTGTAAGCAATATAAGTCTCTGTGTTTACTTGGTTGGGTCTGAGCGGCTGTGGGACTGGCAGGTGAAAGAGATTTATCCTGACCGTGGGCCAGGCAGGAAAACTCTAGTTACAATGGGGGGTGGGCCGTGGGGAGGGGGCGGCGGGAGGAGGGAGAACGGGGGAATCTATGGCTGATATGTAAAGTTGAATTATATTGTAAAATAAAATAAAATAAATTCAAAAAAAACAAAAAAAATAAAAACCTTGTTCTAAATGTGAAAATTCTATTACAAGTATATTGTTTATTACAACTTGTTAAAACTACCTAAACTTTATTTAAGTAAATGTTACTTTTACATTTCGTAGTCTGAAAATACTGATGATGTACATATGCAGATATTCAGAAATTAAAGTCCTTTACATGTAAAAAAAAAAGAAAGAAAGAAATAGGGGAGCTAGGTTTTCAGGTTTGTTCTTCTAGCATATGTTTTGTCCCTGATGTAATGAAGTGAGTTCCTTTCTGGTCTTAATAGTGTTATGTAGCACTTGGGGACAAAGATTATGCCTAAGAGTGATGTACTAGAAGCCAAGATAGAGATGATTTCCATAGCCGCCATGACCTTGCCCTTGGTGCTGTGGTAGACAGGGAGGAAGCTGACCCAGACACTGCAGAACACCAGCATGCTGAAAGCCAGGAACTTGGCTTCATTGAATGTGTCAGGCAGATTCCTGGAAAAAAAGCCATAAGGTAGCTGCCTATAGCCAGTGTTCCCAGGTATCCCAGGATGCAGTAGAAGGCAATAGCTGAGCCTTTGTTGCAAATGATGATGATGTGCCCATGTTCTGAATGGGCATCTTTGTCAATAGATGGAGGAGAGGTTGCCAGCCAGATTCCACAGAGAACAACTTGCAGTAGGGTGCAGATGGGAATGATGAAATTGGGGGCTCTTGCTATCAGCAGCCACCTCCCTGGAGCAGTGACCTTGAAGGCTATAAGTACAGTGAGAGTTTTGGCCAGCACAGTGGAAAGAGCCACAGTGAACAGAAGTCCAAATGTGTTCTGCTGCAGGATACAGGTAACTGTGCTGGGATGGCCAATGTAAAGCAAGGGACAGAGAAAACAGAGGGTCAGAGTGATGAGCAGGATATAGCTGAGATGCCGGTTATTGGCCTTGACAATGGGAGTGTCTCTGTGCTTCAGAAACACCCCAAGAACAACAGCTGAGAGTGAGGAGAAACCCAAGGACATGATGCTGAATATCTTCCCCAAGGGGTCATCATAGGCCAGAAAAATCACAGTCTTATGTTGACAGTGGCTCTTCTCATTATTTGCATAGTGAGTTTCTGGACACTTCACACACTGATCCACATCTGGCAGAAATGCAGGTGATTATGAGTGCATACTCAGGTTTTCCCTTTTATCTAAGTCTCTTACCTGCTCCAGAACATTGCAATGATATCTGAACCACCTTGCTTTGTTTCACATATAGATACAGAAGGATTAAACTCAATTTGCCTTCTACTTCATGCTGACAGAAATTAGGCAGCATCAATGCTTTCTCTGTTGTTACTCCTATGGTATCCTCACCTTGAGTGACACTGTTGTATCTCTTTAACAAGTCACTAGATCACTGGCATACATCACATGAACCTAATTTCACTCTGACATTGCCTCTTCACTAATACATCTCTATTCTTAAGAGGGCATGAGACTTCAGTTCAATAGAGAGAACGTCCTTTGAAATCATATAATGATGTTCTCTTGTATTCCAAATGCATCCACATTCATAAAATTCATGGTGTTCTCTAAGTATCTTCATTCTATGAAGGAGCCTGAAAGAATTAAAATTTTTAAATTCTTACAGCCTTGAAACACTTCATCAGTGACACTCTTTTCATAACTCTATAGTTGTATCTATGTATTGCAGAGCTACAGAACTGCTCATGTATTCTTGTGTCTTTATGGACAAGTGTTTGAACTCTCTGTTCCTGATATCTTATCAATTTTCTCTTGCATTATGATTTATGCTTATGGATTTTTCTGCTATATTTTCAATGTATTAATAATGTCCATATTTCTATACACTTTTTATTTTTGATATATATGTATTTAATTCTCTTTATATCATCACATTACCATTCACATTCCCTATATAATATCTTCTGATCATGATTTTGCACTCCCCCAGCTCCTCTCATATTCTCCCAATCTCCTTGTCCACCCAATTCCATACTCTGTCTTTCTCTCTTTCTTTAAAAAAAGAAAAAGCAAAATCACAACAAACCAAACAAAACAACAATTAAATAAACTCACTCTCTCACAAATGCACACACAAAACACAAAAGCACAAAACACAAAGTTGTGAATCAAAGTATAAAGGAAAAGTTCATCAAGACCAGAAGAAAATAAAGAAAGAAATGTAACAGCCCAGAATATTACCATCTTCTCTTGTCTCCATATTCTGCCCCCAAACTCTGACACTTTAATGGAGTCTAGGATGGTCCTAGTGAACCCAGTCTTCCCAACAGCTCCAGGCTACACTGTCTCCCCATGGCTCCATATTCCAGCGCACAACTTCAACAGATGACTCTGCTTTATCGAAGGCCAGGTTCGTTCTAGGAACCCTAGCATCCCCTTCACTTGGATCCATATTCCAGCAAACAGCTCTGGAAGGTACTAGGGACACCAGGTAATTCTCTGCCCACTGCTGGCTAACACTCTTAGAGTGTGCCCAGGATAGCCTAGCAGCACTATGTCTCTTGGGCTCCATATTCCAGCCCACAATTTTGGCACCATTACTGGATGCCAGGTTCATCCTAGGGACCACAGATGGGATTCCATACCACCTGTTAACACTCCTTAATGCGTGCTCTACAGGCCCAGACTGTACTCCCTCCCTTGGGCTCCATATTTCATCTCACACCTTAGGCAGAAGACTTATGTTTTACCTCAGGCCAGGGTGATTCTAGAGACCCAAGCTAAGACACTGCTAGCCAACACTCACCAAAGCTGGCCCAATAGCCCCCAACTGCACACACCTGCACTCCCTATCCCAGCCCACAACTTCCTCAGAAATCTCCTGCTTTACTGGAGCCTATGCTGTACTAGGAACCCCAGATACCAAGCAGATACTCAGAACACAAGATGCCACATAAGTTATTGGAACCTCAGAGATGAGGTTGGAATCCAAATCCCAGAGGTCTTGCAGACCACAAAACCTCACTGGAGATACCTTACTGGACCTATAAACTGCCTAGTCACCAGAATCCCTGACCACTTAGGCCAGAAGTCCAAAGAGGAAACAGAGTCCAAGAAACAAAACACCCATTCAACAAAGACAAAGTCAAAAATTAACATCTAGATGTATAACTAATGCAAACCTACATACCTAAATGCCAGTGTAAGAATACAACCATCAACAGATTGGGTAATATGGCACCACCAGAGCCCAGCTACCCTATAACCAACATGTGGACCAATGAAATCGAATTGAAGGCCCTGACATTAATCCGCACACCTATGAACATATGATTTTCAACAAAGAAGCCAAAAGCGTACAATGGAAAAAAGAAAGCATCTTCAACAAATGGTGCTGGCATAACTGGATATCAATGTGCAGAAGGCTGCAAATAGGTCCATATCTGTCACCGTGCACAAAACTTAAGTCCAAGTGGATCAAAGACCTCAACATAAATCCAGTTACTCTGAACCTGATAGAAGAGAAAGTAGGAAGTAGTTTTTAACGCAAGCAATATTAGGTCCAGCCTATATTGCTTGCTCCCAGGGTCCACGGAAGAGTCTACCAACCAGCTGAGGATTCTAATCTGAGGGATATTCAATGAATCTAAGCACACTGAGTTCTTTAGTCCATTCACTTTATTCTTCTATGACGATTCTATCTACACAGTTTCTTTTCTGTTCTCTTACTTAGCTCCTCTCGGTCCCTCCTGCTCTCAGTCCCTCCTGCTGTTCTCTCATCATTCTACCTAGTTCTTTCCATCTCCGTCGTCCTCATCCTTGTTCTTCTCCATCAAGTCTCTTCTTCGTGCTCTCAGAGAACCAGTATATATACCCACACAGTAATTATTTGGTAAAGCAATGTGAGGCTTGAAGTTTTCAGGGTCTCAGAGAGAGAGGTGATAAGGACCCACACATAAAGCAATTAATTGTCAGCTTCCAATTACATCCCAAAAGGGGAGTGACTAAAGGGGAGTTCTCTGGTAGGGTCAACTAAAGGCTAAGATCAATTAGGGAACTTATGTGCTCAAACTATAATCTAGAAATGGCTAGATAGAATGTTAGGGGTCAGTAAGTCACAAGAAAGCAAACACTCTTTGTCGCCACTTTCCCCACTCATCCCAGCTGCAGCTGCTTTCTGATAGGGAGGGGGACATATGTTAGGTGGCTAAGCAACCTATGTCAGAGCATGTAGTATTTGGTTAGTAAAAGCACTTTCACTCAGAGTAATTGCTGAGGAGAAAATCTAGGAATAGCACCTGGCTGAGGAGGAGTTAAAACTTAATTTGCACAAGAAAGAAGCTTGGCACCTATCACCTGCCTGGCCTTGAAGGCAATCTCCTTGGGTCAGTGGGAAGTAACTGCCTTAACTCAGTAACTAGCAAATGGCTAAAACTTGATCCCAGGAATGGGAGCAGTAAATCTCTTAAATTAGGGTCTTGTGTAAATAACCCGGGATGAAGGTAAGGGGTTGAGGATTTAATTGTTAGTGGTTCTTTTCTCTATTTGTGAGTGAGATGAGCTCATGTTTATCTATGTGCAGTTTAGTCCTTGGACAAAGGTATCTTTGCTGAAATACTTTTGTCTGGAGACTGGCCCTAGCCAGATATATGTTAATGAAAAATAAACACAGCTGGGGACAGTTGTCCAATTACCCCAAATGTATAGGGAAAGTTGTGCCCACAATTGAGATGCAATCGTGAGATTACGTGTACACATAACATGGAGATGCACGGTAAATGGGGAGACTCACAGCTGTTATTGCACAAGAAGTTTACAACAAGAGACAGCCAGTTCATTCAAAAGGCAGTATTCCCATAACACCTTGTGTGATGGTTTCCTCTAACAGAACCCTTAGTTCTGATAGGTTGACCTTCTGAACACTAGTTGTCACTGCTGTATACTCTCATGGACTTTTACTACCAGTGGCTCTCAATAAGTCTTGAACGCATTGGCACCAGAGATCACTTCCTAAATATAACACCAGTAACACAGACACTGAGAGAAAAATTAATCAATGGGACCTCTTGAAACTGAGAAGCTTTTATAGGGCAAAGGACATGGTCAATAAGACCAAAATGACAGCCTACAGAAAGGGAAAAACTCTTTGCCAACCCCACATCTGATAGAGGGCTGATCTTCTGAATATATAAAGAATTCAAGAAACTAGACATCAAAATACCTAACAGTTCAATTAAAAAAATGGGCTATAGAGTTAAATAGAGAATTCTCAGCAGACGAAGCTCTAAGGGCTGATAGACTTTTAAGGAATTGCTCAATATCCTTAGTCATCGGGGAAATGCAAATCAAAGTGACACTGAGATATCACCTTACAACTGTCAAAATGGCTAAGATCAAAAACACTGAAGACAGCTTATATTGGAGAGGATGTGGAGCAAGGGGAACATTCCTCCACTGTTAGTGGGAGTGCAAACTTGTACAGCCACTTTGGATATCAGTATGGCAGTTTCTCAGAAAATTGGGAATCAGTCTCCCCCAAGACCCAGCTATACCACTCTTGGACATATATCCAAGGAATGCTCATTCATACCACAAGGACACATGCTCAACTATGTTCATAGCAGCATTATTTGTAATAGCCGGAATCTGGAAACAACCTAGATGCCTTTCAACTGAAGAATGGATAAAGAAAATGTGGTACATATACACAATGGAATACTACTCAGCAGAGAAAAACAATGACATCATGAGGTTTGCAGGCAAATGGATGGAACTAAAAAATATGCTGAGTGAGGTAACCCAGACTCAGAAAGACAAACATGGTATGTACTCACTCATAGGTGGATACTAGATGTAAAGTAAAGGATAACCAGACTGCAACTCACAGCTCCAGGGAGGCTAGCTAGTAAAGAGGATACTAGGAAAGACACAGGGATCCCCTAGTGATAGAGAAATGGATGAGATCTACATGAGCAAACTGGGGGTAAGGCGGCAAATGGAGGGCAAAGGTTGGCTGAAAGTGAGCCTAGGGGAGTGGTAGGTCCTAGCTGGATCAGGAACAGAGTGGGAGAGCAAGGAAGGAGTTACCATGATAAACGAAGATCCCATGGGAAAAGGAAGAAGCAGAGTACTAGAGCAGTCCCCAGGAATCCAAAAAGATGACTCCAGTGGCAAAGGTTGACAGGGTGCCTGAGCTGACCTACTCTGGTGATCGAATGACTGAACACCCTAACTGTCATGATAGGACCATCATCCAGTGACTGATGGAAGCAGATGCAGAGATCCATGGCCAAGTCCCAGGCATATCTCCTGGAGTGCAACCAGCGAGAGAGAGGAGGGATTATATGAGCAAGAGATATCGAGACCATGAGTGGAAAAAGTACAGAGACAACTAGCCAAACTAGTGGAAACATATAAACTGTGATAGCTGAGGAGCCCTGTGGGGGTATTGTGTTCCCCAAAATATTGTGTATGCTAATAAACTTATCTGGGGTCAGAGAACAGGACAGCCACAATATTAAACATAGAGGTTAGGCAGTGGTAGCATACGCCTTTAATCCTAGCATTCCAGAGACAGAAATCCCTCTGGATCTTTGTGAGTTCAAGGCCACATTAGAAACAGCCAAGCGTGGTGACACAGCGTTTAATCCCAGAAAGCCAGCCTTTAATCCCAGGGAGTGGTGGTAGAGAGCAGAAAGGTATATAAGGCATGAAGAAACTCGAGGCATTTGGCCTGGGTAGGCATTTGGCCTGGAGAAGCATGTGGCTGGTTAAGCATTCAGGCTTCTAGCAGCATTTCAGCTGAGACCCATCCAGTCTGAGGAAACAAGACCAGCTGAGGATCTGGCAAGGTGAGATAGCTGTGGCTGTTTCTGTCTCTCTGACCATCCAGCATTTCACCCCAATAACTGGCCCCGGGTTTGATTTTATTAATAAGAACCTTTAAGATTCATGCTACAGAGCCCC
This sequence comes from Peromyscus melanophrys, assembly GCA_902168415.1. NCBI lineage: Eukaryota > Metazoa > Chordata > Mammalia > Rodentia > Cricetidae > Peromyscus > Peromyscus melanophrys. The sequence continues at coordinate 6,787 of CABHPR010058476.1, read as the reverse complement.
CATGGAACTGGACCAGGCCCTCTGGATAAGTGACACAGCTGATGAGCTTGAACTGTTTAGGAAGCCCCCAGGCAGTGAGACCACAACCTGTCCTTAGTGCATGAGTCAGCTTTTTGGAACCTAGTGCCTATGCTGAGACACTGTGCTCAGCCTTGGTGCATGGAGAAGGGGACTGGACCTGCTTAACTGAATCTACCAGGCTCTGCTGACTCCCCAGGGGAGACCTTGCCTTGGAGGAGGTATAACACCAGTAGCACAGACACTGAGTTCGACAATTAATAAATGGGACCGCCTGAAACTGAGAAGCTTTTGTGAGGCAAAAAACATGGCCAATAACACAAAACAAAAGCCTACAGAATGGGAAAAGATCTTCACCAACCCCACATCTGACAGAGGGCTGATCTCCAAAATATATAAAGAATTCAAGAAACTAGACATCAAAATAAAGAACAATCCAATTAAAAAATGGACTACAGAGCTAAACAGAGAATTCTCAATGGAAGAATCTCAAATGGCCAAAAGACATTTAAGGAATCCCTCAACATCCTTAGTCATCACAGAAATGCAAATCAAAGCTACTCTCAGATATCATCTTACACCTGTCAGAATAGCTATGATCAAAAACATTGATGACAGTCTATGTTGGAGAGGATGTGGAGCAATGGGAACACTCCTCCACTGTTGGTTGGGGTGCAAACTTGTACAACCACTTTGGAAATCAGTATGACAGTTTCTCAGAAAATTAGGAATCAATCTACCTCAAGACCCAGCAATAACCACTCTTGGGCATATACCCAAGGAATGCTCAATCATACTACAAGGACACATTCTCAACTATGTTCATGGCAGCATTATTCACAATAGCCAGAATCTGGAAACAACCTAGATGCCTTTCAACTGAAGAATGGATAAAGAAAATGTGGCACATATACACAATGGAGTATTACTCAGCAGTTAAAAAAAAATAACATTATGAAATTTGCAGGCAGGCAAATGGAAGGAACTAGAAAATATCATCCTGAGTGAAGTAACCCAGACTCAGAAGGACAAACATGGTAGGTAGTCACTCATAAGTGGTTACTAGATGAAAAGCAAAGGATAACCAGACTAAAACCCACAGCTCTAGAAAAGCTAGCTAACAAAGAGAACCCTAAGATGGTTGCATGGATTGCACTAGGAAGGGGAAATAGATGAAATCTCCATGAGTAAACTGGGGGTGGAGGGACATTTGAGGGTAGGGGATGGGAGATGACAACATAGGGGAACAGCATGGTTGAGCTGTAACAGGAATGGAGGGGGAGAGCAATGAAAGAGAAACAATGATAGAAGGGGACATCATGGGGATAGGGAGAAACTGGGAAATAGGGAAATTCCCAGGAATCTACAAGGATGACTCTACCTTAGACTACTAGCAATAGTGGAGAGGGTGCCTGAACTAGCCTACCTTGGTCATCAGATTGGTAAACACCCTGTCATCATAGAGCCTTCATCCAGTAAATGATGGAAGCAGATGCAGAGATTCACAGCCAAGCAACAGGCTGAGCTCCAGAAGTCCAGTTGAAGAGAGCAAAGAAGGATTCTATGAGCAAGGGATATCAAGATCATGATGGGGACAGAGACGACCAAACCAAACTAGTGGGAACTCAAGGAACTGTGGACCAATAGCTGTGGAGCTTCCAAGGGACTGAACTAGGCCTTCTGCTTAGGCAATACAGTTGTGTAGTTTGATCTGCTTAAGGGACCCCTGACAGTGGGATCATGATCCATCCCTGGTGCATCAGCTGGCTTTTTGGAGCCCACTGCCTATGGTGGGACACCTTACACAGCTTTGGTGCAGGGGGAGGGGCTTGGACCTGCCTCAACTAACTATATCAGGCTCTGCTGACTCCCCATAGGAGCCTAGTCTTGGAGGACATGGGAATGGGGGGTTGGTTTGGGGGGGCTGGGGAGTGGGAGGAGGGAGGAGAGGGGGATCTGTGGTTGATATGTAAAATGAATAGAAAATTTCTTAAGAAAAAAAATTAAATGCTTAAGTTTTCAGCAGTGAACCATGACCATTCATTCATAACAGCGACTTTTGACATCTCTAATAGAAGATGGGGCCTCTATCAGAATTGTGGTAATGCCCTTAAGGGGGCAAGCACCACTCAAAGATCGGTTTCAGACTGCATACTGCTCAAGACACCTCCAAAGCTACTAACTGAGAGGATGCAACCTCATAGGATACTTTAGCTGGAAGTTCAGATAAGCTCTGCACTTTCCCATTACACAGAGACTGAACAACAAATGTCACAGCTGATTTTCTCAGGACTTGGCCAATATTTCAGCTTTTTAGGGTATCATCACTGCCAGACAACAGGAAGTAATTTTGGGGACATGATGCCCACATTCCTAAGAAGTGGGGAGAATGGTATTTGGTCATTTGGTGGGTTATGAACGATTGTCATCATTTATAGGGGTTGTTTATTAATTGGCAAGGGGGAAATTACACAACTGATATTACATTCAGGGATCTCTTTGAAAAAAAGAGAGTGGAATATTGGAATGATAAGATAGAAGGGTAGATTATGAATCTACTATAAACTAAGGGGCAATTATTGATCTCAAATATTTTGTATTTGTAAGGACATTTGTATACTGACACAAATTTAAGGTTTGTTGCAACACACTGTGTGTAAGTTTCTGTTCTTTTTTGGGAGAATATTTGTATATTGATAATAATTCAGTTTTTTTACAGCATAGTATATGTATGTTTCCTTTTTGTTTGAAGTACTGTGCCTATGCAATTCATTTGGAAATGTAGGGTAAAAATCTAGTTTTTGAAAGCTATTATTATAAACTATATAGGTTAATCAGGAACATAGGTTAGGGGTGAGCCATGTATCACAATCAAAATTGTAGATATTGTTAGGTATGCTTTCCAGATCATATAGAGATATATTTTAGATAGATAGATAGTCATCAGACCTTTCAAAGACCTACAGAATATGGCATTTAAAATGTCTCTGTGACGGGTAAGGTGACCTGCTGACATCCCACGCAACCTAAGTCAGAAGTTTATTTTATAGTAAAAGGGGGACCTGTAGGGTCCTGACCCCCGTTTTGGGTAACTGTTGCCTTGCTTGCTGATCTTACCTTGATATCCTCCCTATGCTAATTCCCTGCCAGGTTCCACCCTCATAAATGCTTAAGGGAAGTTCCTTGTCTGTGTATCCTGCATAATGGGTGTTAGCAGCTTAGATGCAAGATTGTAAAACATCGTCAAACATCGGTAGTGAACTTCTGCCCTCCGGGGTTCTCCCATTGTGCTGTAAGTCTGTATTTAAGACCTCTTCCCTCCTTCAATAAACAGCATTCGGCATTAAATAAATAAATAAATAAATAATTTTTAAAAAAAAAGAAATACCATGACCAAAAGCAAAAAAAAAAAAAAATGTTTTGTTAATGTAGGACCTTTCATGACAATGAGACACATCTGCTCCTGGCAGCACATATTTACTTCAGAAATGATGGCCATTGAAGAAACTCCTTATGGAGTTTGCTTTCAATGTGGCAAGACTAGCCATTTGGGCAAGAAGCTGCTCTTGCCTGGACTGCTTGACAGTATGTTGTATAAACTGGACATGTAGGATTCACAGGAAAGTGACTGCTGAACTTTGCTGAAACAAGGCAGGATGATCCTCCAGGATTCCTGCTTCACAGAAGAAACTGCCAGACATTGTGCAGGACACAGAGGAAAGTGACTGAAAATCTTTGCAAATGTAGGGGAGACAGTCTTTCAAATTTCCTGCTTCATTGAAAAGTCTGCCAGATACTATGGGCCTGTAGGCTGAAGATAGATACCCCAACATTAGAGAGGAACTTTGGGCGACTGTCCAGGCAGTCAGATGTCTCTGTCATTTCTAGAGTTTTTGTAAGTTGTTTGCAATGAACTTTTTTATTTTGGTTTTTCGAGACAGGGTTTCTCTGTGTAGTTTTGGTGCCTGTCCTGGATCACACCCTGTAGACCAGGCTGTCCTTGAACTCACAGACATCCACCTGACTCTGCCTCCTGAGTGCTGGGATTAAAGGCATGCGCCACCACCACCTGGCTTGTTAAGAATTTCTTAAGTACAATTAGAGAGCTGCTGGTTACCACCAAGGTATGCTTGCCACCACTGCCCGCAGGGTTATTGTACCATGATGATCACTGATGTGGTTCATAGGCATCATAGCTGGATAAGACTCGTCATTAGCTTCCACTTTTGGAAGCTTGCATGGTGCTTCTGGTACCATGATAACTATTCTTCAGGGAGGAGTTTTTGTTGTTTTCAGACAGGGACTCTGTGCATATTTCCAGTTGTTCTACACTCACTATGTAGACCAGGCTGGCCTTTAAAAGGCTTGCATAACCTTGCTAACTAGATATAACTTTTAATTTTCATGTCATGACAGCCTATTCGATAGACATGAGTAAACAATGGATCTCATTTCTACTGATATTAAAGACCTCTATTCCAGTGAATTGGAAACTCTAATTGAAACATTTATAAGTTTGCAGATGCACTTAATATGTTAAATTTAAATATCATGAAGTAAATATTTAAACACAAGTAGCCCTGAGACTGCAGCAGTAATAAAATGCCCCCTGTGCCATCCTATGACCTGATTGTCAGGATTCTATCAGAACTTCAAAGAAAAGCAAATCTACATAAATACTTGAAACAAAAAGGAAGAATTCCTGATATTAAACCAGGTACTGATACAACCAAAGAGAAATTACAGACTGACTTGCTCATTTACAAAATTTCTATTATAGTCTCTCTCTCTCATCTCTCTCTCACGCATACACACATAGACTTATACACACACAAATATACATATGATGCAGATGTGTGTATATGTGAGTGTGTCTGTATTTATGTGTGTGCTTCAAATACTGTCCATTTTCACTTCCTACCTCTCTACTATCCTGGTCCACAATTCCAACAAATCTCTTTTTTGTTTATCTCCATTCATTTTGCTTGGGACCCACTGAGACTAACCAGGGCCACATTGAGACTATGGGTTCGGACCTATGTGCTGGATCCTGGTTGACTCAGCAGAGGACTGCAGCTAAAGGCAGTGATTCTTCTCCTACAATCCATCCATTTGCAACTTTTCAGATGTAAAGAGTGGGCCCTGTGAGCCTTTCCCCTTGCTAGATTGATTGTGGTCTAGTGTGAGGTCAATGCAGGTCAGTACAGCTGCTGTTAGTAATTGATTACAACAGCTGTATGGAGTCTAGAGAATGGTATTCTTAGCCCTTCCTCCTCTTTCCCTTCTTACTCCCTTTCCTCCTCCTCTTCCTCAATGTTCCCAGGGCCATAGATGGATAGTATAACTGACGTTTGGGGCTGGAACCAAATATCTTACTCATTTTCTGTATCTGGGAAGGCAAGAGTCTCTGCATTCACCACTGCATTAAAAAATTTTCCCTACATTTTATGTAAATGTACCTTTGGCATTAGTCTAAAAAGAACTTGTTTGAGTTAGTAAAATAACAAGGCCACCGTCTAGTGGTGACAGCAGTACAGCTAGGCATGAACTCTGCCCACTGACTTCTGGAGACACCCATTTCTATTCATAATCCAGGTTCCTGAAATGCCTCTCCCCAAGGCACAACTGCAGTATTGTTTTTTTTACTTTTCATGTTTGTGTTAGGTTTGGGACGCTGGCATCTGAATTTAGCTTGTTATGGAGCATGTAGCCCAGGAGTCTAGTCATCAAGTTGAGGTTTGGCTGTCTGTCTTTTATCTGAAGGGTTCAGACTCACTGTGGGGCTCAGATACCGGGGTGCAGCGTCCTCCTAGATCCAGTTCTGGTCTAGGCTGGCAGCGAGCATGTGGGAGGCTGTGTAGAGCGGGTCCAGGGCATCCTGACAGCTGGAGCTGTGTGGAAGGAAATCTGAAACGGAGTGGGCGGGACGGGTCTAAAAGGGCGGGGACACTCACCTGGATACAGCGGCTGGGAGGATGTGGCGCATTGGCTGGGAGTAGGGGAAGAGTGGAGCGTGGGCGTGGTTAAAGAGGTGACGTAAACGGAAGCTGGGACACAAAGTGAGCGCGGGGAAGTCGGAGATCAGCATCGCGGATTGCCTGTTCCCTGTCGTTGTTCCGGGTCTGCACTGTGGGGAATCACGTGGTGCAGACCTGGGTGCGGAGGACACGGCGAGGTGTCGCGGGGACCTGAAATCTCCCCGGAGCCGCAGTGGCCGCGCCGGGCGGCCTGGGAAAGTCACCAGTCAGCAGCGCAGTGGCGGGAACCGCAGCCCGGCGGCCCTGGAACCTCCCAGGTCAGAGGAGCTGCGGGGCTGGGACACGGGAGGGAAGGGACCGGAGGTGCGAGCAGTTTCTCTGCTGTTCATAAGGAAGCCGGCTCTGAAGTTCTGTTGTGGATGTCTTTCCCTTGGTGTATTTTAGATCATAGGAAATGAACCTGCATTTTTTTTTAAAAAAATTGATCTTCTGATTGCCAAAATATTCTTGTAAGAATAATATAATCGAATATTTGAATTTATATGTTTAGTTGCACAAACATGATTGTCTTTGCTACGGTGGAAATGACAAAGCTCTTGAAATTTATAATCATCCATATTTACTTCTGTATTATACCGATTCCCTATTAGAGAGAGTGCAATATTTACCAGGAGAATTGGATACTCCGAGAGCTTTTAGATTATAGTCATGAAAGGAACGCCTGCAAATTTCATTGAATCTGATACATACACACACACACACACACACACACACACACACACACACACACA
>CABHPR010058466.1:0-15704 GCA_902168415.1 Peromyscus melanophrys | reverse complement strand
TAAAGGTCAAGATGAGATAAAGGCTGCTGGCCTGTAGTCACATTAGATAATACCTTCCAAGTATCTGTCATCCTCAGTCTCCTGTCCAGCCCTGAGAGCAGTGAGGCTTGGACCATGACCCTGTGTTTGTACCCATAGTGAAAAACACAAGATTCAGTAAGAAGTATAAGAGCAGGAAGTGCAAGAACCTTGGGACCAATGAAACACTATTATTAATGGGCCCATAGTTTAGAGACATTACGTTTGAGAATAGCATCTGTGGCTTCCAATTTCTTTATCTGGGTGTGGTTGGTCTGTGATGTAAGAGCACCTACATTCACCACCAGAGGGGTAGAGAGAATGACCTTTTAGGGTCCTTAACAGATTAGCTCCAGTGTCCCTTTGGCTACTCACTTGACACAGAGGATATCACTCTACTTAAGCTTGGTGAAATTGGTGGTGGACTCAGAAGATGGCTGGGTATCTCAGATAATTCAGTGAATAGCCTGTGTGGAGAACTGGAAGGCCTTTAGTGACTTGATAATGGAATGATTAAAGAGTTTTGTCAACTGCTTGTCTCTGAGCCGGGGAAGCAGGTGGGGAATTCTTCTAAATATAATCTCATTGGTAGTTAATTTCTCCCTATATGGAGAACAGTAAACTGAGGCACAGTAAAGGAGGAAGTATGTTGATATTTTATATGTACTGAAATATGATTTTATTTGCATGTTAATAAATAAAGTTGCCTGGGGGTCAGAGCTAACAGGAAGCCATAGCAGAAGTCTGGCAGTGGTGGCACATGTCCTTAATCCTAATCACATGACAGGCAGATCTCTGTGTGTTCAAGGATACAGCCAGCATGGAGACACACACCTTTAATCTCAGAAGACTTGGAGGTCTGTATAGATGGGCAGTGATGAGGAGGTCATGTGGCTGGGTTTACAACCAAAGAGAAGGTAGAATAGAAAGTCTATAAAATGGACAGACACACAGGAATTAGGGCTGTTGCTGAGAGGAAAGACAGCAGCAGCAGCGAAGGGTAAACTCAGCTCTCAGCTACTGCGCTGATCTCTTGGGCTTTTAACTCTGCAATTGGCTTTGTGTTTCTTATTTAATAAGACTGTTCATCTACAAGGAAGCCTGTCCATCTTTTTCTGGACTCTAATGGGAATTTTGTTGGAGTTTCATTTGATGTCCTGTTCATTCTTTCTGCCAGCTCACAACTCTGAGGTCTAGATACACAGTGAAGTTTCTGCTGTATGTATAAAGCCACAGCTATTAATTCAGAGGGTTTGTGTTATGAAAATCAGGATATTGTTGGACCCTATTGCTAGAAGGAAGCCAAACTGGAGCACCCATTTATGCCTGGGGTTTTTAGCTACTATTTGAACACTTTTAGTCTATGTGGGGGATACCTCTAACCATTCAAAAACGGTATCTTTAAGAAAGTTGCAAGTATTTTTCCCTTCCCCAGCAAGCCAGATCTTGGTTCAAGTCAGTTTTTCCAGCATTTGACAGGGTGTTGATCTTTCATTTGGATCCCTTCCTGGGTAAGGACTCTCTGTTTTCGATTTACTTTAACACAATCCTGGTATATCGCTGAGATAGGCCATGCTAGTGTGTTGAGTACAGCTATAACATACTTTGGTCTGGACAACTCAGAAAGATTTGTGGTACCCAGGGGAATAGCCTGGTGAATGTTTGTTACCAGAATCCAGCCAGTTATTTCTGAGAGAATGAACTTTTCCTCTGGTACCTTCCATCAACACATAGGTGATGGAGGAATGTCATTCTGTATACTGCAAATATGTGTTGCTCTGATTTTTTGATAAACAAAGCCATTTGGCTTATGGCAAAGCAGCTTAGAGTCAGCAGGAAATTCAAACAGAGAGACAGGAAGAAAGCAGGGAGAGATGCCAGTGAGCCACTCAAGGGACAACATTTAATGGGACTAGAGTAAAGCTACAGAATTTATGGAGATACGTAGATTAATAATTATGGGCTAATTTAAGATATAAGAGCTATCTAGCAAAAACCTGGAGCCATGGCCAAGCAGTTATAATTAATATAATCCTCTGTGTGTTTACTTTGGGGATGCAAGTGGGAGAGATTTGTCCCAACTGCCATCAGGCCAGGACACAGGAAATCTCCTGACTACATATAGTATTGTTCTGACCATTTTTCTTTACCCTGCAGTCTCAGGTAGCACTGGTTTGTGGTATGTGTCATTGGAACATCAATAAGTTTTAGTGTCATCTGTCAGACAGTGAGGTAAACTGTGTGTCCATGGAGGACAGCAATTTCTAGGGGAAGCCACATAGCCCCTAGGAGGGCCAAGATTTTTTAATGTCCTTTTTTTCCAGCAGTGAGAAGCCATCTTTCTCTATAGATCACACAGTTGACATACCTACTTTTAAAATCATATCAACTGATGGTCCATGTATATAGTAGTGGAGTTTCCTTTCCCCATATGAGATACTGGGCTAGATCAATCAGTTCCTCTACCTGGGATGAGGTTCCTGGTTTAGGCACAAATAATTTTATTAAAAGTAAGTATTGCATCTCCCATATTCCTGGTTTCATCTTTCATCTGGTGACAGTCTTGTCTGAGCACCTGTAGGTTATCATCAGGCAAGAGGAATAGCTGGATTGATGACAACCTGAACTCAAGTTGGGGCCAGGAGTGGAGTCTTTTATTGGGTCAACAGTCATTAAACAGCTGATGATTTTTTTTTCCTCAGTAGAAGACCTCATTTTTCCTAGATTCTATGAGTATCAGATTTTAACACATTTAACTCGATTGCATTCTTTTATTAAGCTAGCAGTACTTACTGTGGGATGGTCTGTATGTCAAAATGCTCTGATTGGTCAAGAAATAAAACACTGATTGGCCAATGGCCAGGTAGGAAGTAGGCAGGACAAGGAGAGAGGAGAATTCTGGGAAGTGGAAGGCTGAGTGAGAGAGACACTGCCAGCCGACACCATGACAAGCAGCATGTGATGACACCAGTAAGCCACGAGCCACGTGGCAAGGTGTAGATTTATAGAAATGGATTAATTTAAGATATAAGAACACTTAGCAAGAAGCCTGCCACAGCCATACAGTTTATAAGTAATAAAAGTCTCTGTGTATTTACTTGGTTGGGTCTAAGCAGCTGAGAGACTGGCAGGTGAGAGAAATTTGTCCTGGCCATGGGCAAGACAGGACTGGAGAAACTCTATCTACAAGTACTCTGCACACATATTTGACAGATAGGCCATCCTATGGCTACAGGGTCCAATCATTTGGACTGAAGTATCACAGGGAATTTCCATGGTTCCAACATTTGGGTAAAACCCCTTTGTGTTTTGTGTCATGAAAAGGCAATGAAAAGGTTTTGAGGCATCTGGAAGATTTAGGGCTGGAGCCTAATTCAGAGATAAGTTTAAAGCCTTGAATGTCTTTCATTTAGTCTAAGTCAAGTTTAGGGGCTTTGTTCTCCTACTTTGTGCTTATATATAGAAGCATTGCAGTTTCCACAAACACTGAAATACCCAGCTGCACCCAGGAATTCGGGAATCTGTCCCTTAGTCTTTGTAGTTGGAATCTGCAATCCTGTGTGGTCTGTTATTTCCTCAGGTATGTTTTTATTCAATCTCTGCGGGTATAATTTTAAAATACACCAGTTGGTTCTGGCCCTGGTATTTGCCATTGAGGAGATCAACAGGAACTCTCATCGTTTACCAAACTTATCTCTGGGATTTGACTTCTATAATGTCCCATACAGTGAGAAAAACATTAATATGAATGCTCTTTTTTGGCTCACAGGCCTGAGTAGTCATCAAAGTCTTCACTGTAATTATAACTGTGTAAAGGAGAGAAAGTTAACTGCTGCAATAACAGGACCATCATGGGCAAAATCTGCCCATATTGGGACACTGCTTCAGCTCTACAGATTTCCACAGGTGAGGAGTTGTATGGGATAAAAATGGAGATCTCCTTTGCTGACATTGCAGATGAGTCCATAGGTAAAATGGTATATTTGGATTAGGTAGATATCAATGACCATTGTCCAGGCAATTGGAGATGGACCTCTATTGTAGTCACTGGGAAAAGGAAGAGGGGGTTGGAGTAGACAAGGAGGATTAATTAAAATAGAAAATAGGCCAGTGATTTTCTGAAAACTTCTCTCACAGAAATTTGCCTTTAAAATTAGGGTGAATCCATCATTGTGCTAACCATTTCCATCTGTTTCTGCAGAACAAGGATTGTGCATAATGCCATTGTTCTTTCTCTTGTTTCCATTTTTTTTCTCTTCAGCTCACTGTTGGTCCTTTTGAGCCTATCTTCAGAGACCAAGGTCAGTTTACTTCTCTCTACCAGATGGCCCCCCAAGGCACAACTCTGTCTCTTGCCATGCTCTCTTTGATGCTTCATTTTGACTGGAACTGGGTTGGTCTGCTTATCCCAGATGATCACAGAGGGACTCAGTTTCTAGCAGATATCAGGGAAAATATGGAGAAAAATCAAGTCTGCATAGCTTTTGTTGAAATGATCCAAAGCACCTGGAATTCATTTTCATACAAATACTGGAAAAGTTTTGGCATCATCCAGGAAACATTGGCCAATATTATCATCATTTATGGTGACAATGATTCACTACAAGGTTTAATGAGCAATCTAGGGCAACAGATTTTGACGAGTAAAGTCTGGGTCATGACCTCTGAGTGGGATGTTACTAATATCGCTGATTATTTCTTGCTGGATTCATTCCATGGAAGTCTCATTTTTTCACAACATCATGAGCAGGTGGCTGAATTTAAAAATTTTATCCAAACAGTTAATCCTTATAAATACCCAGAAGACAATTACTTTCCTAAATTGTGGTTTTTGTTCTTCAAGTGCTCATTTTCAGAGCTGGATTGTCATCTTTTGGAGAACTGCCAACCCAATGCTTCCTTGGAATTACTGCCTAGACATATGTTTGACATGATAATGAATGAAGACAGCTACAATACATACAAGACTGTCTATACTGTGGCCCACAGTCTCCATGAGATGAGTCTTCAGCAAGTACAAATGCAACCATTTGAAAATGGGGAAAGAATGGTGTTTTTCCCCTGGCAGGTAATATTCCTTCCATTGAATTAGAGCATCAACAATGTGAAATTTTGAGATTCTTCAGAGCCACCAAACTAGTATTACATATTTCAGTATTTTACATATATTATATGTATATATACATATATATGTGTGTGTATCCATCCACAAGAGATTCTTCTTGTGTTATCCTATCTTCCAGGTAAGTGCAGACCTTTGTGTTCACATTGCTGAGGAATAAGGTACTAGTGGCAAGGAGGAAATGATTTTAATGAATATAAAAATTGTGTCACAAATAGCTGCACAATTTTTTCATTGTAATGATTACACCAGAAACCTACGAATTTTCTCAGTGAAACAATGAAAGCTCATTATCCCAAGTTATTAGTACATAAATTATTTCTTTTAACTACTATTTAGTCATAAGTACTCACATTTTAATCAATGAACTTTGGGGTGAACCCTGTGTGTAAATGGGTATAACCTTGTTTTAAAGAAATTGAGATGTGCTTCAATCAGTACTGACCAATTCCATTCCTGAGTTTGTATAGAAGATGTTCTTGAGGCTGACTGTTCCTCAGATGTAGAATTGTATCCCATTAACTTAGGTCACCATTGCCTACCTTCAATGAAACCTACATTATTATTGTGCCTACACCACAGGTAATGAACATTGAGGAATTATTCTATAATACATTGGTGGTCGACCACTCAGAACTTCATTAAAGCATATTCTTGCATCACTTTCAGCTTCATCCTTTCTTGAGGAACATCCATGTGGGAGCCAACATGGCTTTAGAATGGAAACAGAAGTTAGGTGATGATAAGTATGATATTCTCAACTTTTGGAATTTTCCAAAGGGTCTTGGGCGAAAAGTTAAAGTAGGAAATTTTGTGCCCAATGCTCCCCAGAGCCAACAGTTGACTTTATCTGAGAAGATGATACAATGGCCAGAAAGATATTCAGAGGTGGGTTATATATTATCTCAATGAATTAAACTTATCATAATAATACAAAAATATCCCTCAGTATAACAATATCCACTTTTGAAATTAAATTCCAGTACTATAAAATTCCCAATAGACAAAAAAAATTTAACTGCTAGAAGACTGTGCTTTAAGATCCCCTGATTCTTAAAAAAGGACGTTTTTAAGCTTTAAATGTCTGCTAATATTCAGTGGTGTATGGGTTAAAATTTGTCAATTTGACACGAATTAAGTACACCTGAGAAGTGGTATGTGCAATCTTCATATGTCTCACAGGACACTCTGATGTAGAAAATCTCTACATTCACAAAAGAAAACTAAATAAGTTATATTTTCTTGCTATGAACAAACATCATCACCAGAAGTGACTTTAAAAAAAAGAGTTTATCTGACTTATGGTTCTCAAGTTTTGAGTGTACTTTATACTCAGGAGGCTTGCCAGTGTGTGCCATCTGTGGAGAGATGAGCAGGAACCTAAAACAAAATGTCTCAGTCCACACACTGGAAGCAAAGAGTGAATACTGGAATTAGGTGAGGGTCATAAAATTTCAAAATCCCCAACCACTTGAATAATTCCGGCAATAAGTCTGTAACTCTTAAAGTTGCAATAACTCTCAAGATAGCACCATCATTGAGGAAATATATAGTCACATATCTCTGTTTATAATTGCCACTTTTCATTCAAACCAATACACAATGTCTCCTTCACTGTATCTATAATTTGAGTAGTTCATCTTGATTCAATGCTTAAAATTATAGAAGATAAACATTTATCATTTCTTTTATTCATTCCATGAATTGAAATACTATAGCATGCATGTGTGTATGTTATCTCTTGTTCTGGTACTGAAGATACATACATACCTAAAGTAACCTAAGCAATTGTTCCTTTTGGATGACAGTGTGAGCCTTCAGCCCTTATCTATGGAAATTTATTGCTCTAGGAGCATGAGGTTCCTGATGACATCATATTCTCAGTCAATGGATAAAAGTAAATACCATGAACCACCTTTTTCTCATTCTCAATTCTGAGACAACAGCATATGGAATGGTGATGCTCACTGTTACAGTGAACCCTTTAAACTGCTCTTTAAAAACACTCACAGGGATGCCCAACAATTTGTTTACATGGTGATTATAAGTCCTGTCAAGTTGACAAGCAAGATTTACAATCATGGTGAAAATAAAAGTTTCTCAACACATTAGAAAGCAAGCACAGAGACAAGATCCATCTGGAAGGACCACTTGACCTTCAAGGTCATGTCTTCTATGACCTCCCTGCATCAAACTTGTCCCTACCTCATTATGATTCAAACTGTCTAATAATGTCATAATCCTCAGACCAATTTTGTATAGATTACATGCTCAAATTGCCTTTCTACTTTTATGAGAATAAAACTTGCAAATTAATTATGTGATATTAAAATATTATTGAGACTTTCAATAAACCATTGGAATTAGGTAACTTTGCTCCCATTTTTCTCAGATTCCTAAGTCTGTGTGCAGTGAGAGCTGTGGTCCTGGATTCAGGAAAATTTCCCTGGAGGGCAAGGCTGTTTGCTGCTATGATTGCACTCCTTGTGCAGACAATGAGATTTCCAATGAGACAGGTAAGAAGAAATCTTACAGAAATGGTTCCACATTTCTACAGGATTCTGCATTATCTTAAAAACTGAAAAATATCTAGAGAGAAGTCAGAAGAGTTTATTCCTTCTCTTATTTAGGGTATGAAATGTGCATCACCATGTCTTGAAATAATGCAGAGTAGGCACTGAAATTTACAATAGATTTACATTAATGATCAACTCCAGCTATGGTTTCCTGCAGGAAACCACTTTTCTCTGTACTAATCAATATGCTTTATTTCCCAATATAATTTAACACACAGTAATAAAGTGTACAAATTGGATGTTTTCCTAACTGTATTTCAATAATGATTAGAACTCACCTAACTATAGGATAGGTTATTTTAACAATGATTCTTCCCAGCAAGAACAGAAAATTATCAATTTGTGTTTGGTATCCCCACTATATAATTATTGACTGTACAGCATGACTAAAATTTCAGATTTCCTTAATGAATAGGATTATGTCCATTTTATGTTCCAATTCTGAGAAAAAGTATGTAAAACAATATCCTCAAAGCAGTTCCAATGGTCTGTTACTGAGAGTTGTACCAAGACCTAAGAGCTACAATGGAATATAGAATCTCCATTTAGAAGAGTTGGTCATGAACATATTCACAGCATATTTCATTGGGAAGAAAGATCTTTCAAAGCTAGTATTTCCATACTTAATACTAAATTTGTGACCAGGTTTATTTCAATTTTCTGTTCTTGAGAATTCCATACTATTTATTTTGATCATATTCATACCCTCTTAAATCTTCCACTTTCCTACCTAACTTTTTTTCTCCCTCTTGTTTAAAAAAAATCAAGAAAAACTCATTGAATTCAGTTTCTGCTACCCAAATACACTTTGGAGTGGAGTCCTTGATGGAATGCGGACTAATTCTTACTGCCAAATTCTTAAAGTTTAAAGTATCTTCCCCTTATAACAGCTATAAGTTCAAATAGCTTCTCAGTTAAGTGTAGTATTTTAAGCCAACTATCCATACGTAATGATATTTGGTCTGCCCTGAGCTTTCACATGTTATATGCATGATATCACACCTCGAATTTATATATTCAACTGCCCACCTGTGTCTGGATGTTTGTATTCCCTTGAAGTATTTCATGACCTCTGACTTTGACATTCTTTCGGCAACTTCTTTCATGGATTTCTCACACTGAGATGTAAAAGACTGTGCCCTCAAGCTGTTATTTAAAAGAAACACACTTTTAGTGAATATGTATGCACATATTCACACACACACACACAAACACACACACACACAAACACACACACACACACACAGTAGGTTTTATTACATGTGTCACGTGCCTTTAGTAAGGAATGGAGTTATACATGTGAGTCATCCATTAAAACTTAGAAAACTAAAACAAAATGAAAACCTCCACATAAAAGAGAAGGAAACAACAGAGACTGAGGTTGTACCTTGAATGTAGGTCTTAAGAACAGATATAAAAATATATCACAATAGCTGAAGGAAACATAATTTACAAGGTATATAGAAATACGTTTTATTCTACTAAAGTGAATTCAAAAATATGTTAATAAAATTTGTCAACAAAATAAAATTGAAAATCTGGTGGTGATTTTTTAAATCTTTTTAAATAATTTAAATCTTTTTAAAATCATACAAAAAATGACAGTGGAATTCTGGCGTGCATAAATCACGGTTCTTGTACTACAAATACAAGATGAATTTTATGAATTTTCAAGATCAGAATACTATAATACTGTTTTATTTCATACCCTAAAACTGTTTCAATAGTTCTGACCTTTCCCCAATTGGAATGATGACTATTCACTAGTGCACCAGCCAAGCCTGTAACAACGTAGTAATGCCTATTCACTAAAGCTTCCACACAAAGAGTCAACATTATAAAACAGGAAGCATTTTATAATGATAAGAAAATTAAGACTCTATGTTTAAGAAGAGTATTTTATGAAAATAATTTCAAGAGCATATTCTCTCTTTTACACTATTCAAATTAATAATGTGGTATGACTTATGTTGTGGTTTAAGAAATAAAGTATGTTTATGTACTGAATTTCAGTATTCTAATAACTTCCAAAAAAGATACACCAATAGCACGAGAAGTTTGAAGGTATATAAGAGAGAAAAGTGTAAAGTGTATTTAATTTATATCACTATAAAGAGATGGGTTGTATGAGAAACTACTAGTAATTGATAACTACTACCAAAAGAGGAACATCACTTTCTCTTTAAGGTTGTGGACTCTGAAATGTTGCCCATATTCCAGGTATTGCCCCATAATATGTAAATACCGGCATCACTGAATAGACTCACTGAGTATTAAAATGTAAACAGAAGAGATAAGAGAGCACATTAGGTTGGGAAGTAAAAGTGGGAGAAGTTGAGGAATGGAGCAAGAGGAAAGAGGGCTGAGTTGGATCAACACACTTTATAAGTTTACATAAACAATAACTGAACTATCAGATAAGGAAGTTGGGTGGTATAAACATAAAATGTTCACTACAAAGTTTGTGTTTCTTTGACCCTGAGAAAAAAGGAATGTGATGTAGACAGCAGGTCTGTCAAAAAGTATAGAAAAATGGCTGAGAATAAAAGCGATAACTTCAGCTTGGATTAAATCTCATCTTCATTTCTGACCAGATATGGATCAGTGCATGAAGTGTCCAGAGAGTCATTATGCAGAGACAGAGAAGAAACACTGCCTCCAGAAAGCTGTGAGTTTTCTCAACCATGAGGACCCCTTGGGGATGTCTCTCACAACCATAGCTCTGTGCTTCTCTGTACTCACAACTGTGGTTCTTAGACTCTTTGTGAAGCACAGAGACACTCCAATTGTCAAAGCTAATAATAGGACCCTTAGTTACACATTGCTTATCACACTCACTGTCTGTTTCCTATGTTCCTTGCTCTTCATTGGCCATCCCAACACCACAACCTGTATCCTGCAGCAGATCACATTTGGAGGTGCTTTCACTGTGGCTCTTTCCACTGTGTTGGCCAAAGCTATCACTGTGGTTATTGCCTTCAAGGTTACTTTTCCAAGAAGATTGGTGAGGTGGTTAATAATATCAAAGGCTCCAAACTTCATCGTCCCCATATGTACTCTGATCCACCTTGTCTTCTGTGGAATCTGGCTAGGAACCTCCCCTCCCTTCCTTGACCAAGATGCTCATACTGAACATGGGCATATCATCGTTGTGTGTAACAAAGGCTCAGATTTTGCCTTCCATGGTACACTGGGATATCTCTGCTCCTTGGCACTTGGGAGTTTTACTATGGCTTTCATGTCACGGAATCTTCCAGACACATTCAATGAAGCCAAGTTCCTGTCATTCAGCATGCTGGTGTTCTTCTGTGTCTGGGTCACATTCCTCCCTGTGTACCACAGCACCAAGGGGAAGGTCATGGTGGCTATGGAAGTCTTCTCTATCTTGGCTTCTAGTGCAGCAGTCCTTGGCTTCATTTTTGTCCCTAAGTGCTATATTATCTTAATAAGGCCAGATAAGAACTCAGTTCATCATATCAGGAAAAGGCCACATTCTAGAAGGAATACCACTCTCAAAACCTAGTTCTCCAAACATAGTTCTCATATTAAGACATGAATTTCAAAGATGAAGTCTAGTTGATCTCTACTGCAAATATGTGTTATGCAATTAGAGTATGGGTTTGATTCTTTGTGCTTTACATGGTCATCTGATTTCACGAAAATTTCTGTCTACAGCCATCTAATTGTACTAGAGTCTCTTTATACTGGAGCTATTGGAGTTATCCACACTTGAAATCCAGGTTGTATTTTCATAAGAGCAGATCCTCAATATGTATCTGGGCTTGTCTGAATCCTTCTGTGAATATCATGATATTTTGAACGCATAGATATCTACTTGCATCTGCCTCTGCTCTTCTGAGATGAAACTTCACACCACCTGTTCAGGGATTAAAGATGGACAGTCCCACCACCCCACCATATTCTTCTGTAATATAGACTGCTAAGAATTATGTTATTGATTTAAATTTCTTGGAAGCATCAAGTATATTCTCTTTTCCACTTGTACTCATCACATGTTTTAAAGTTTGAAAGTGTTTCCTAGTAAAATTTTATCTTGTCTTTTAATAGCTGTGGTAAAATATATAGATCAAAATTTTATTTTATATTCAACTATTAATATACCAGTTTTGTAAAAGACTATCCATCTGTTTCTTAAGGTCTTAAGGCCCTTCCCAAATATCATGTTTTCATTCAAGTTTATGTAATTATATTGAAGAATATGGAATTTTCAAAATGTAAATGTGATCTTCTTGAACATAATATTTCATCAGTTATTGAATTATATGTTGCATGCTAAGTTAGAATGTAGACTTACTATGAATTATATTTTATTACCCAATGTCAAATGTCATTCAATCAGAACAAGTAACTAGGTCTAACTACATGGATCCCTTATTTGCCCTCATATGATGTATGCCACATTTCCACCTGTTTTAAATCTAGCTGACTACTCCCAATTCCCTTTTAATCTGGGCATTTGCATATAATTTATCTGAATGCTTCTTCCAATTAAATGCTTTTCCTTGAATTAGTATATACTCTTCATTTAAATTCATGAATATGTTACAAAGTGCTACTTTATTACTACATATTTCTCCAGAATTTGTCACCATTTCATACAAATACATACAATATATGTATGGTAATATTTTATTTCTACTGAAATATGATTTTATGTGTATGTTAATAAATAAATTTTCCTGGGGGTCAGAGCTAATAGCAAGACATAGCAGATGTCTGGCAGTGGTAGCACACGCCCTTAATCCTGATCACATGAGGGGCAGATCTCTGTGTGTCCAAGGATACCACCAGCATGGAAACACATGCCTTTAATCTCAATACCAACCATAGAAGACCTGGAGGTCTGTACAGACAGGCAGTGATGAGGAAGTTATGTGGTTGGGTTTACAACCAATAGAAGGCAGAACAGAAAGTCAATAAATAGGACAAACACACAGGAAGTAGTTTTCTTACAGAAAGGTAGGACATCAGCGGCAGTGAAGGGTAAGGTTTTTAATCTCAGCTCTTAGCTATTGCTCTGATCTATTGGCTTTTAACTCTTTATTTGGCTCTGTATGGTGATATTTTCTTTTTATTTAAATGTTGTATGTTAATAAATAAAGTTGCCTAGGGGTCAGAGCTATTAGCAAGCCATAGCCAGAGTCTGGCAAACAAGTAGTGATGAGGCAGTTAGGCAGTTGGGTTTACAACCAATGAGAAGGCAGAACAGAATTCTATTTAAGGACAACCCCCCTTTTGAGCAGAGAGACGTTGCTTCAGGGAGAGACTAGCGAACGGAAAGCGGTTAAGGCTCTTAGTTCTGACCTCTTTGGCTTTTCTCTTTACTTTGGCTTTGTGTGTTTCTTTTTCCCTATAAATACAGCTACAGTGTTTCTTTTTTCTTATAAAATACAACTACATCTGGCGCCCAACGTGACAGGAATCCATTAACTGCGGGTCCAGTTTCCTGCCTGGGCGGCTGGCTCCCTAGCTCGGGCCCAGGCCGGACTGAAGGTAGGCCCAAGCGGTTAGCAGTTCTCTCTCTTCCTCCTTCCACACCTTGGACAGCGGGTGGCTGTTTTAAAATCCCTCCCTCCCTCCCTCCACACCTTGGACAGCGGGTGGCTGTTTTGAAATTCCCTCAGATTTCTACTGTTCTAAGAAGATCTGGTAAGTCAATTACCATATCAAATATTTTAAAAGGAACTGTTTAAAAGAAAAATTTTTCCACATTAAAAAAAATGGGTTTTCTGCGTGAATTGGAAGAAAATTGGGCTTTGTATGAAGATTTAGGCAATGTGATAATGGAACAACTGTATGGGATGATTAATATTAGTGGTATTATTATTATTATGCAATTCGTAACTATGTTTTTACTCATTTTACAATTTAAAAAGATAGTCAATTTAAATGCCAGGATGACAGTTTTAGAAATTAACAGTGAAGTTGTTCCAAGATCGGATTGTACGGTTACAGAAAGGAAGCCTGTTTTTACACAGTCACCCTTGATTTGTCCAGTAACCACACAACAGATGCCTGATCAAATGACTACACAGAATATTTGGGCTCCAATTGACATGATGGATTTAAAAAGGTTTAAGGAGGCAATAGTATCTTATGGCATGCATTCCCCATATATAAAGCAAATGTTAAACTCTTGGTCAACATATAATAGGATTACACCACAGGACTGGCGGGAGCTGGCACAGGCTGTTTTAGAGCCAAGCCAAAAATTCCAGTGGCACATTTACTTCAAAGAAGAAGCTAAAAACATAGAAAAACAATGGAAGGATAAAGGAATACAAGTCTGCCAGGATCAGCTTATTGGAGAAGGCCAATATGCTTCCGTGCATACCCAATGTCTATATGATATACATACCTTGGTTTTATGTCGTATGGCGGCCTTGAATGCATGGGACAGAGTTCAGGAACCAGGGAAAAAAGCTGAGTCATTTACAAAAGTTACACAAGGCCCAAAAGAATCTTTCACAGATTTTTTACAAAGACTGGCTTCAGCAGTAAAGAGAACGGTCCCCGATTCAGAAGCTAGTCAGATAATAATTGAATCTTTGGCCTTTGAGAACGCAAATGCAGCATGCAAAAGAATAATCAGGCCGTTAAAGGCAAGATCTGCACCCTTGGAAGAATGGATTAGAGACACAGTTAATGTGGAGGCTCATGAGCATGATGATATGTGGATAGGAGAAGTAATTTCAAGAGGTTTGAGGAATGTTAGATGTTTTGGATGTGGAAAGCAAGGACATTTGAAAAGGGACTGTAAACAGGTCATTTCTAGGAACAATGTTTCTTCAAGGAACAATGGTAATAGAATGCCCCTTCCTTCTGGAGTATGCAGAAGGTGTGGTAAGGGAAAACACTGGACCAATGAATGTAGATCAACAAGGGACAGACAAGGTAATCCTTTGCCTCAGTTTTCGGGAAACTCCCAGAGGGGCCTCATGCGGGCCCCGATAGCAAATCCAGTTCAGGCCTTTCCTGCAGTCGTAGAAGAAACCCCTGCTCAGAGGGATTAAATAACCAAATGCCTGTTGAAATAAGTCATGCTGGTCAGGATGATGAAACAAAGAGAATAGAAAAATCAGAAAAGAGCATAAAGAAAATTTTTTGGCAAACTTCTATTAATGAACAAAGACCAAAATTAACGGTAAAAATTAATGGTGTTTTGTTGTCTGGTCTGGTAGACACAGGTGCTGATGTTACCATAATTGCACCAGAATTTTGGCATTCAACTTGGCCTCTTCAGGAGGTAAATGTTCAATTGTTGGGAATTGGGACATTATCTCGAGTAAAACAGAGTGCAAGATGGCTCGAATGTATAGGTCCAGAAGGACAGAGAGGTAAATTAAAGCCATATGTGGCTAACATAGCTATGAACCTGTGGGGTCGAGACCTGTTGCAACAATGGAATACTCAGATTAACATCCCTCCAGTCTCAGAAACAAATCAAAAACTAGCACATGTTTCTGAGAGAAATATTAGAAGGCATTATTCTGAGTGGTCACCAGTCATCCATATTATACAAGAACAGGGCACAACAACTGATGATCTCCCAAAGATACCAACAGCTCTACCTTTAAAATGGTTAACAGACAAGCCTGTATGGGTTCAGCAATGGCCTTTAACAACAGAGAAACTCCAGGCTTTAGAAGAGCTGGTAGAAGAGCAGTTAAATGCTCAGCATATTGAAGAATCGATCAGCCCTTGGAATTCTCCTGTATTTGTTATTAAAAAGAAATCTGGTAAATGGAGAATGGTAACAGACCTTAGAGCAATTAACAAAGTAATTCAGCCAATGGGCTCTCTACAATCTGGAATTCCTTTGCCTACTCTGTTACCAAAAGGATGGCCTCTCTTAGTTATTGATTTAAAAGACTGTTTCTTTTCAATACCCTTACAAGAAAAAGACAGAGAAAGATTTGCTTTCACAGTGCCTACTTATAATAATTCTCAACCAGTTAAAAGATTTC
>CABHPR010058465.1:0-12444 GCA_902168415.1 Peromyscus melanophrys | reverse complement strand
CCCCCCCCCCTCGTCCCTGCACTAATGACACATGGTAGCACCACAATCTTCTTACCTTCTCCTCTTCCTCATTCCCAGCATCCTTGACACAGAAGGCTACCTATCACACAGCTGCTCTGCAAACCCATTGGCAGGTTCTGAAACCAAATTGTTCTCTATCTATTGGCATTTAAGAAATGATATAGACTCATACAACCAGAATCTAGAAATGTAAGACATATACTAGGAACTAGTACCATTTCCTGCTGGTATGTCAGAATGGCCTCGGGCTCGAACA
The DNA here is from genome assembly GCA_902168415.1 of Peromyscus melanophrys. Classification (NCBI taxonomy): domain Eukaryota; kingdom Metazoa; phylum Chordata; class Mammalia; order Rodentia; family Cricetidae; genus Peromyscus; species Peromyscus melanophrys. The sequence continues at coordinate 12,167 of CABHPR010058465.1, read as the reverse complement.
GTTAGTTACCCCAGGTTATTCATCTTTCACACCCTGGCAGAGCAACCCACCACATCTTCAGGGAGGCCTCTGTTGTGTTCAGACTTGACTAAAGCCATTAGAGTCCAGCTCTGTTCAGACTTGTAGACCCTTCTGCAGCCCTGGCCATTATATCTTATGCTTCATGATTCATACCATCCCTACCTTATTTACCTGTTTACTTATTTGAGTCTGTCATCCCATCTTTTCTGATCGCTACCTCACTTAAGTTTGTCAAACTTATACTCTCTTCAAAGCCTGTCTCAAACACCATCTTGCTTCCTTGGTGTGTGTGTGTGTGTGTGTGTGTGTGTGTGTACACCCCTGTTCGTGCATTTGGAGGCCTGAGCAGGACGTTGGGTATCTTCCCGTATTAGTGATCACCTAACTGCTTGGAGCCTGGGTCTCTCAGTGAACTGCAGCTTGTTTTGGTTAGGCTAGGTTGGCCCGTATTCTGCCCCTCAAAGGGTCACAGATGCATGCAGCTGTGAGTTCTGGAGATTTGTTGTCCTCAGGTCCTCATGCTTGCAGAGCAGGCACTCTTACCATTGAGCCATCTTCATAGTCCCAACATTTACGTAAACAAACAAACAAACAAACAAAAAACCCCAGGGTCTCACTGTGTAGCCCTGGTTGGCCTGGAACTCCCAGAAATTTGCTTGTGTCTGTCTCTGGAGTGCTGGAATTAAAGGCATGTGCTGTGGTTGATGTATTGTGCACCCCAGTAAACTTATCTCGGGGTCATAGAACAGAACAGTTACTAGATTAAATTTAGAGGTTAGGCAGTGGTAGCACACACGCCTTTAATCCTAGCATTCCGGAGGCAGAAATCCATTTGGATCTCTGTGAGTTCAAACCCACACTGGAAACAGCCAGGCATGGTGACTCACGCCTCTAATCCCAGGAAGTGATGGCAGGAAACAGAAAGGAATATAAGGTGTGAGGACCAGGAGCTAGAGGCTTTTTAAGCTTTTAGGCTTTCAGCAGCAGTTAAGCTGAGATCCATTCCAGTGAGGACTCAGAGGCTTCCAGTCTGAGGAAACAAGATCAGCTGAGAAATTGGCGAGGTGAGGTGAGGTTGGCTGTGGCTTGTTCTGTCTCTCTGATCTTTCAGAATTTACCCCAATAGCTGGCACCGTGTTTTAAATTAATAAGACCTTTTAAGATTCGTGTTACAATGTGCCACTATGCCAGGCTTGTTTTTGTTTTTTTGAGGGTTTTACTATGTAGAATTGTCTAGTCAGTCCAGAACTTGCTGTGCAGACCAGGCTGGTCTTGGCCTCACAAGTACTGGGATTAAAGGTTTGCACCACTACATCAACATTCACTTTTTTAAATTAAAATATTTACTGTATTCTTTTATATAGCCAGAAAAATTTTATTTTCTTTAAACATTTGGATCAATATACATTTATTAAAATGTATTTTCTTATGCTTTCTTTTCTGTTTCCCAAGGGGCTTAGTTCCTTTTTTTTTTTAATGTTTACTTATTTTATGTGTATGGACCATTTGCCTGCATGTGTACATATCTATACATATCTGGTGCCCACAGAGGCTAGTAGAAAGCATCAGATTCCCTCAGGTCTGGAGTTATAGGTGGTTGTGAACTGTCATGTGGGTACTGGGAATCAAACTCTCAGTCTTCTGGAAAAGCAGCCGGTGTTCTTAACCACTGACCCATCCCTCCAGCCCTGAAAGGGGCTTAATTTTAGCAGCCAACTGAGTGCCTGTTACTGCTTGTCATGGAGCAGAGAAGGGAATTGAGAATTAGGGAAGCCTTTGGGAAGCTTTCCCTGGGTTAGCTAGCATCGAGGTAAGTCTTTCATATTAACGTTTAGAACTTTTTTGATGCCATAAGATGACATACTTGTGAAGACTTGGGAGTAGTTCTTGGTTAGGGTTGATAGATGAGGTAGTTAGCAGTGTCATCAGAGCCCCCAGGGCAGAGGATGTTAACTGGGTAGAGGCCAGGGATACTGCTAACATTCTGCAGAGTCCAGAACAGCTCCCTGCAGCAGAGAGTTACCTAGTCCTGAATACTAGTAGTGCCAAGTCAAGGAAGTCTTGATGCACTCAAATCAAGGATTCTAAGTTGTAGGGCTTTTGGGGCCTTTGTACGCCAGGTCGAGAACTCGGAAGTACAGCTCAAGTTTCTAAACTAAAATATACGTTTATATATATACCCTATCTTTAAGATATTTTTAGGCCTATATTACTCTTCATTTGACTTTACTGAAATTTATACTAATGAGAAGCTAATACACAGTACACATTCCACTTTGGTAAGCAATTAACTGTAGGAGTAAATGTCAAAAGATTGTATATAAAGAAAGGTATTTTAGAATGATTAGGCTATTTTCTAGTGGATTTTTAGACAGAATTTCAAAAAAACGAAACAAACAAACAAACAAAAAACCCCTAAAACCAATTAGACATATAAATGAATCAAAGTTTGGAGCTGGAGCCATGGTTCAGTGGTTAAGAGCACATACTGTTCTTCCAGAGGACCTGAGTTCTATTCCCAGCACCCCATCTAGCAGCTCTGTCTGTAACTCCAGCTCCAGGGGATCTGACATCCCTGTCCTCACTCATGTAGACATATACATGTACACCTAAATAAATAACAACATGCAATGTTTTAAAATTCTCCAGATGCCTGTGTAGCTTATCATTTATTTTGCTTTTTCTTTTTTTCCTCCCCCTATGGAAAATAAATTCTATGAGGACCTTGGCTGTCATCCAGCTCCTGGAACAATCCCTGGCTTATTGTAGTTGTTCACAGACTACCTGCTGAGTGTGACACACCCAACACTGCAGCTTCCTTCTGCAGGCTGTGTGACAGGAGGAAGTAGAGGATTTTTCAGCCCAGAGTCAGTTAATTCCAAAGGTGACTGACTGAGCTCATCCCAGCCACCTGGTGCCTGGGGTTATCTTGCACTAATCTTTTTATGCTTCTTAACTCAGATGTACTCTGTTGAGCAGGCATAAAGGAGGGCTGTGTAGGTAAACTGGTATCTGCTTTTCTCCTTGCTCCTGATTTGAGGCATCATGGGGGAGTGTGGACTGAGCTGCCTTTGAGAGACAGCATCCATTTGTGCCCTGGCCATTTGGTATTTATTTTGCTATCGTCTCAGAAAAAACAGAACAAAACCATGACAAAAAACTAAAGTAGTGGTTTGGGAAGAATGGATTTCCCGTGCTATTGTCATTTTGCCGTGCTACAAAACACTACAGCTAGTGTGGTGTAGTGACAGGCAGTTCAGCCAGAGGCCGATTCCTCAGGGCCAGTGTGGGCTCCTTTTGGAACTAGAGCCCATTCATGGAGAGAGCGACAGGACCACTGAGACAGCTGGGGGTTCTAGACCCTGCCCAGACCATTTGCAAGCTGTTGGACCATAGAACTTTGCAAACATTGCTGTGGTAAATTGTATCAATCTAAAATTCTTTTTTTTTTTTTTTTCTCTCTGAACTCTGAGAATTAAGTTTTGGCTTTTAAATTTTGGAATGAATTTAAAATTTTACCATTTATTTATTTATTTAGATACAAGATGTTGCTATGTTATAACTGAGACTTCAGGTGCATGTCACTGTGCCCAGCTTAGAATGACTTTTTTAAAAAAATAATTTTATTTAACTTTATTTTATGTGCATTGGTGTGAAGGTGTCAGATCCCCTGGAACTGAAGTAACGGACAGTGGTGAGCTGCCATGTGTGTGCTGGGAATTGAACCTAGGTCCTGTAGAAGAGCAGCCAGTGCTCTTCACCGCTGAGCCATCTCCCAGCTCTTAGAGTGACTTTTAACTAAAATAAATCTGTTGTAAGTTTTACTCCAGTCATTTGGAGGTTTTTATAGTAGGCTATTTTAAATAGAATCCATATGAAATACTATGAATGTCTCTTATCAGGTTTTTAAATTTTTTAAAAATGTAAAGTTTAACTTGCATTTCTTTTATATCTACTCCCTTGTTTGTTTGTTTTTTAAAGGAGAGAAAGAAAACAATTTTATTACCGAATAAGTAGAGTCAAACTGCATTCATGTAACAAACAGCCTGCTAAAGGAATGAAAGGGGAAAAAATCATACCCTTTGGTAGTTCAGAAAAGGCATTACATACATGCTCAATTGTCATATATCCACAGGGAAAATAAGGTTTGTATTTTTTATTAAGTAAAAAGTTTTATCATCTTGGAGTTAAGTGCCTAAGCCTTCTAAGACTATCAGGAGTCGGGGTGGTACCCTTCTTTTATTATTATTATCATTCTCTTTTTACAATTGTAGTATGGCATACATAATTTGGCACCTTAACCTGTTTTTGCATATTTATGTGTGTAGTATGCATTCTTGTGTGAGCACATGTGCATGTGTACATGTGAAAACCAGTTGATGTTGAGTGTCATCCTTTACTGATTTTCACCTTCTGTGTTGAGGAGCAGGCGGTCTCCCACTGGAACTCAGAGAGCCTGAGGGTTCCACTAGTCTAGCTAGCCAGCTTGCCCCAGGAATCTCAGCTCCACCTTCTGATCCCTGGAATTACAGATGGGCCACCATGGCCCCACGTCTACATGGGTGTGGGTAGGTGGACAGTCGCAAGGCAGCTGCTTTACCCTGTTGAGCTGCCTCCCCACCCTAATGATACACCTTTTTGGGAACTGCTATGCTGTGCTTCATACTTGCTCTACCACTTTACGTTCTCACCCCCCGAGGGTTCTGATTTTCCACATGCTTGCCTATACTTCTTCTTACCTGTTTTGAATAGTAGCCATCCTGCTGAGTATGGTTACTTGTGGTGTGGTTTGCATTTCTCTAATACTTGCCAAAGTTGTGCATCTTTTTTGGTGCCACTCCTTTTATTTCAAAAGAAATGTTGCTGGCTGTGGTGGAGTTCAGATATTTTTCATTGCTTTTAGGACCATTGCCTTCTATTCTTATGGAATAAATGAGGCATGTAGGATCTGCTTGGTCAGCTGTGATCCCAGTTTCTCTAGAGGGAGAGATTGGAATGAATGCTATTACAGTTAAATCTCTCCTTTAAAGCCAGAAGTAATAACCCACCTCACCAGCTGGAATTGACAGTTGGGTTCTGATTTGTGAGTTGGATGAGGGCAGGAACAGAAGCCAGGAGTGAGTTTCACTACCTAATACCTGTTGACTGGACTTTCGTGGGCATACGTCAAAGCCTGTTCTTGTTTTGTCTTTTAAACAGAAGAAGTGAGGTTCTTCTACATCCTCATATGACCAGGCTAACTTGTATCTTCTCGGATGGCTGGAAGATGGGTTAATTATTCCTTGAGCTATTGTAAAAGCATTCTGAGAAAAGTTATACACAGTGTTTCTCTGTGACATGTCCTGTTTTACTTAAGAAGTGCCTGACACATTTCAAGTGTTTGTCACTTGAAATGATTCTGTGAGGTTCACATGTAATGTGTCCACTCATCCCAGTTTCCTTGTAATGGACACAGAAGTACACCAATATTAAGTGGGCAGTTTACCCACCTGCTTAGCAGGGACATGAGAGCGTGCTTTCCCTGGAGTTTAGGAACGAGTGGTATGTACATGTGTTCGTGTATGTGTGTGCACATGTACATGTGCACATATGTGCATGTGCATGTGGAGGCCAGTGGTCAATGTTCAGTGTGTTCCTCTCACTCTCTACCTTATTTTTTGAGACAGGGTCTCATCGAAGATAGAGGCCATTGGTATGGCTAGTGAGCTCCTGGCGATCCTCTTGGCCTTCCTCCTTAGTGTTGGGATTACAGAAGTTCTTTTACATGGATTCTGGGGATCCCAGCTCAGGTTCTTATGCATATATAGCACGCACATCACCTGAACCATCTCCCCAAACCTTATTTTAAGTTTTTAAAAAATACAATCCAATCTATTTATTTTGAGTCAGTAATTATGTAGCTGAGGCTGGCCTTGACCTCTTGGTTCTCCTGTTGCCACTTACCAAGTGCTGGGGTTACAGGCGTGTGCCACCATGTCCCGCTTCTTCATTATTACATTTGATGAAGACCGCCTGTGGTGCGGCGCTCTTCCCTTCTGCTCAGAGCTCCTTTTGTGCCGTTCTACTCTGATCACATCCTCTGCTAGGTCTTTGTACCAACTACCATTGGCTGAAAGCTTGGAGAGTTGTGTATTCGGCCACTGTAAACATTCATAGTTATCTAGCTCGCTCATTCATTCATTCATTCATTCGTTCATTCATTCATTCATTCATTTCATTATTCAGTCAGTCAGTCAGTCCTGGTTAAAGGCTGGAAGCAGGTTAGTGGTGGGGTGAGGATGGATTCTGCCCAGCACTATGACACAAAACAAAAGAAGAAAGAACAGTCTGATTAGAAAAAGAAACACACTCTTTGGTCCTCTCTCTGCTTGGCGCAGATTCTTACAGTTTATGGGACTCTCTACAAAGAACAAGGACCTCTGCTCACACACACATCTTTGAATTAGAGAAGACTTGCTGCCTGACACCGGGGAATCACTGAGGTGGAGAAATGCTATAGCTTGTGAGTTCCCAAGGATTCTTAAGTTACAGATTAGCAAGGTGGTCTCTCCAGCAGCAACAGATGTGCAGTCGCTGAGTGGTCTGCAGCAATTCCCTCATTAGCTTCTTCCTCCACCCCAGCAGAATTGTTTGTTCTCAACACTGGTTTTCAGATTAGCATTTAAAAGCAAAGTGTAGCTGGGTATGACTATGAAGGCCTGTAACACCAGCACTTCGTAGGCTGAGGCAGGAGGATTGCAAGCTTGAAAAAACAGTGAAATCCTGCCTCAAACAAAGGAACAACAAAATCCAGTGTATTAAAAAGCGCACAAACTTTAGTAATTTACCCCAACTCTAATTTGCAAATGATTAACAATACTGTGATTCTTCAACAAAGACAGATAAAGCACTAAATAAATAGCCAGCTGCAGTGGATATATGATTAACTGCAGGGGATGGATGAGTGGCTGCAGTGGATGTATGAGTGGCTGCAGGGAATGTATGACTGGCTGCAGGGGATATATGATTAGCTGCAGGGGATGGATGATTAGTTGCAGGGGATGGATGATTAGCTGCAGGGGATGGATGAGTGGCTGCAGGGGATGTATGATTTGCTGCAGGGGATGTATGATTAGCTGCAAGGGATGTATGAGTGGTTGCAGTTGATGTATGATTAGCTGCAGGAGATGTATGAGTGGTTGCAGTGGATGTATGATTTGCTGCAGGGGATGGATGACTTGATGCAGGGGATGTATGAGTGGCTGCAGGGTGTAGCATGAATCTTAAAAGTCTTATTTAATAAAATCAAACCTGAGCCAGGTATTGGGGTGAACACTGGAAGGTCAGAGAGACAGAACAAGCCACAGCTAACCTCACCTGGCCAACTTCTCGGCTGGTCTTGTTTCCTCAGACTGGAGGCCTCTGAGTCCTCATCCAGAATGGGTCTCAGCTGAACTGCTGCTAGAAGCCTGAAAGCTTAACCAGCCACATGCTTCTCCAGGCCAAATGCTTCTAGTTTCTGGTCCTCACACTTTATATACCTTTCTGCTTTCTACCATCACTCCCTGGGATTAAAGGCTGTGTCACCATGCTTGGCTGTTTCTAATGTGGCCTTGAACTCACAGAGATCCAGAGGGATTTCTGTCTCTGGAATGCTAGGATTAAAGGTGTATGCTACCACTGCCTATCCTCATGTTTAATATTGTGGCTGTTCCATCTCTGACCCCAGATAAGTTTATTAAGGTACACAATATTTTGGGGAACACAATACCACCACATTTCCTCTCTTTTTGTCTAAAATTAAAAAAGCTTATAATTAATACAAGAAAAACTATCCAATAAGTATATACAATACATATAGTCAAGATTACATTAACGATGTCTAGTCCATTATATTAATGATGTCCAGTCCAGTAACAGCAGGGGATGGATGAGTGGAGGTCCTTGAGTTTTGTAGAGACAGACTTCTAAACTGTAAGAATCTGCCCAAAGTCTACAGTAGAGAGAGGACCAGAGAGTGGTCTGCTTTCTAGTGGGACAGTTCTTTCTTTCCTTTTGTAGTAGTGCTGGGATGGAACTGAGGGCTTGCACATGTTAGGCCCTCCCAGCCACTAATCTGCTTCCCAGCCCTTAAGCAGGTTTTGTTTTTTGTTTTTTGTTTTTCTTTTTTTTCCTCTCTCTCTTTAAAAAGTTGTGCACCCATAATTCCACTACCCTGATACAACTCTATTGGGCCTTTTCATTTCCAGTCTGTTTCCACAGACACAGTTTTGCATAGCTATAATTAACATTTTATTGTGTTCTAATATGATTAATGTTTTAATGAAACTTTTCTCAAGTTTTTCTACAAAACATTGTAGTGACTACCTGTTTCATAGTTTAAGCTTAGTTTTCTCCTGTAGGAGTTACTATGATTCTTTTCATGGTTCTAATGATTTTTATTTGGTAGATTAATTTTTAGTCTATTTCTTGGAGTAGGGTTACTGGTCAAAGAACATGAAGGTTTTACAGCTTTTAAAATATATTGCCTACTGTTTTACACCACTCCCAGCATTATTTGAAAGCTGACAAGTTAGACCTGACCCCTGCTGACTCAGTCTTCACCTTCTGTTTTCTGGCTTCTGAGCTCAGGTGGAGTTCTACTTCCCGGTCTTTGATTTTTACCTCAGATCTGAATGGGCATGGCTGTGGAAACCCACCCGGAACTGCCTCTTCTTTCAGCCTTTGGTTGAAAAACTTTTCCTTAGGAGAAGCCTCTCCTGCTTTGGGATGTAGCCATTTCCCTGCCCTGTGAAGCCGATAGTCTAGGAGCTCAGAGAGTGATGTACTCAGGAGTTGAGCCTAGTCCTTCTGGTCTGTAACCTATCTGCTCTCAGTTTTCTGGAGCAAGGTGCTAATAAACCTCCCGCAGATAGAAGCATGGACTGCATAGACTCACTGCACCATCTCCTACAAGCTCATGAATCCTCTGGAACAAGTAGTCACCTGTGTGTCCTAGGAATCTTTTAGGGAATGGCTGGAAAACAACCAGTGTGGAAGAATATTTGATAAAGAACTTGGACTAGACTAAGATTACCATTTCTAGATGGGATTAATTTTAGAAACTTTTTTTCAGCTACTTTTCTATTTTATTAGCTGGTATGTTTCTAGATTAAGGATGAAGTAAATTTCTCTTATTATAGGGAGAGCATTACCTAATTGTAGTTTTGCTTTTTCTTATAACATATGTTTTATTAAATTTTCTCCCCAAGAGAATTCAAAAGGTTATTTTTCCTTTAACTATTATCCTCAACAGTTTGCTTTGCCTCTTGATGAGATATCATTACAACTAATTTCAGCAAGACCTGGAAACCACTTCCATTGTGAAAGCCAGCAAGGAGATTAGCTTAATGATGGTCACCACTGAGGAGACACAGATGTTCTGTGTGTGTCACTTAGGTGCAGTAGGATAACTGCTGGTCACTTGACCCTTGGCTGCTGGAACTTAAAATTTCACTCATTACATCCATACAGTAGATCGTAGTTCTAGACATTTCAGGTGAAAGAGGCATGTGTTTCTCCTAAGTCTCTGTGGAGACTGAACTGAGTCCCCTGCTTCAATGTAAATTCTTGTCTCTAAATACCTTCATTCGCTGGGTGGCAGTGGCGCACGCCTTTAATCCCAGCACTGGGGAGGCAGAGCCAGGCGGATCTCTGTGAGTTCAAGGCCAGCCTGGTCTACAGAGCGAGATCCAGGACAGGCACCAAAGCTACACGGAGAAACCCTGTCTAGGAAAAAACAAAAAACAAAACAGAACAACAACAACAAAAAAAACCCAAACCTTCATTCATTGTAGAAACAAATAGCTTTCTAGAATTTTAGTAGGACAGAGTTTGAGAATTAATAAGAGGGAAATCAGTAGTTTGGGATTTAAAGTATTATACATTGTTTAAAATGTTAAAAATGATTTGGACTTTGGTTTTTAACATTTCAGAGCCGTTTCCAGTGCTGTGGGTATGTGTTTAGGACGCCAGAGGACTTCTTAGGTGTCTTCCTGCTCCTCAGTGAGCCTCCAGGCCAGGTTGCTGTGTCTAGTTGACAGTGGGGATGCAGAGGGGTGGGGTGCTTGCGCTCCTTCTCTTCACAAACATGGCAGTTAGCTAAGTGGTAGTCCTGATGTGGCTTGCACAGGGACAGTTATCTTTAGGGTGTTCATGTGTACCCCGAGGCTCCTCTGTAATGAATACCTCAGGAGCGTAGACTAGGAGACGGGTAATGCAGGCCTTTATTTAAGGGAGAAAGTATGGTGTTGCTTTCCAACCCTTGTGATGTACTTTGAAGAGATCGTTGGCTATGCAAATGTGAGTGCCTTCTTTGTCTTACTCTTTCTGCTTCATTTTCTTCTTCATCTTCCCTACCCCTTCCATTTTCCTTTCTCTTAAATGCTGTCAGAGGGATCAGTCAGATTTGCCTGTTTCTAAGTAGGATGAGTTTGGATTGTCATGAGTGGGAATTAATGTGCAGACTAGATGGGATGGTAGGTTATTGAGAGGTGATTTGAATTCAGTTTGCCTATGAGATTCCTGTTGGAGCGCTGTGCTACACACTTGGTCCTGGCGCTTTGTGATCATTTGGGTAATGTTTACATCAGACTGCCTGTTGAGCCTGCTGCTGCAGTTAGAGCCTGCATTTGATGGCATCTCCTTTTTTTGTGTGTAGGTTGCACAGAGCATTGAGGATCACCATCAAGAAGTGATCGGCTTCTGCAGAGAGAATGGTTTCCATGGCTTGGTGGCGTATGACTCTGATTATGCACTGTGCAACATCCCCTACTACTTCAGTGCCCATGCCCTGAAACTGAGCCGCAATGGGAAGAGTCTCACCACGAGCCAATATCTGATGCACGAAGTTGCCAAGCAACTGGACCTGAACCCAAATCGTTTTCCTATTTTTGCTGCTCTGTTAGGTAGGTGGAGTAATGTGAAAACTATTTTCTAAGGGAGTGGTACAGTAAGCATACTGATGTATCTTTTGAAGATTTTCTGCCTGAGTGCTTTGGTTTTATATCTGATATTTACATTTAAGAATGAAAGAATGGGTCCGGGCGGTGGTGGTGCACGCCTTTAATCCCAGCACTCGGGAGGCAGAGGCAGGCGAATCTCTGTGAGTTCAAGGCCAGCCTGGGCTACCAAGTGAGTTCCAGGAAAGGCGCAAAGCTACACAGAGAAACGCTGTCTCGAAAACCCCCCCCCCCAAAAAAAAAAGAAAGAAAGAAAGAATAGGCTCTTCAATTTCATTCTTTTGGATATTTTTTCTTTATTTGCTAGTAACGTATTATTCTTGTTTCTAAGCTTTTGTTTATATGTTGTTCTATCCAGGCTGAAAAACTTACTTTGTGATAAACTCCAAATTTTAGAACAATAACATTTCTGAATTACATATGCCCACTATGACAGTGTTAGTGATCATCAAACTGGTATCGTAAATTGTGTTTATAAAAGAAGAAAATATGTGTCTGGCATTGTGACACAAGCCTGTACTCCCAGCATGCAGGAAGCTGAGGCAGGAGAATCACTGAGCTGAGCTACCCAGTGAGACTCTCTCAAAAAACAAATGGGCTTAAGAGGTGACTCGGCAGTTAAGAGTGTAGTGCTCTTGAGCTTTTTGGAGCCCACTACCTATGATGGGACACCTCATGCAGCCTTGAGGCAGGCGAAAGGCTTGGACTTGCCTCTACTGGATGTGCCTCCCAGTGGGAGGCCTTGCCTTCTTATGGGGGTGAGTTGGGAGGGGGAGGCTAGGGGAGCGGGAGGAGGGAGGAGGGAGGAGGAGGGGGATCTTTGATTGGTATATAAAATGAATGAAAAAATTTCTTAAGAAAAAGAGTGCACTGCTCTTGTAGAGGACCTGAGTTGAGTTCCCAGCACCCATGTTGGGTGGCTTGCCTCTGTAAGTACCTGCACACATATGTGCGTATTTCCACATAGAAACACACATGGGCTGGAGATATGGTTCAGTGACTAAAAGCATTTGCTGCTCTTTTGGAAGACCTGGTTTCAGTTTCGGGCACCCACATGACAGCATACAACTGTCTGTTCCAGGGAATCTGACACCTCACACAGGCATATATGTAGGCAAAATACCAATGCACATGAAATAACACACACACACACACACACACACACAC
>CABHPR010058457.1:0-31901 GCA_902168415.1 Peromyscus melanophrys | reverse complement strand
CACACACACACACACACACACACACACACACACACACACACACACACTGCGGTACATGTACCCCACTATCTAAATAATAAAGTATAATAAAGGATTTAAAAGCAACTATTGATGCATTTATTTCTCAAATATAAAATACCCCACTCATTTTATCTTTTCTTTAAAAAATATTTTTATTATTTTTTTGAGAATTTCATACAATGTATTTGATTATATCCATCGTTATTCCTCCCCTAACTTCTCAGACCCACTCCCACCTCCTTTTTCCAGCTTTGCATCTTGTTGTTGTTGTTGTAGATCCACCATGACCATCTTCTCCTGGGTGAGGGACCGTCCACTGGAGCATGACCACCTGTCAAGGTTCATGCACTTAAAGAAAACTGACTCTTCATCCTAGAACCACCAACTGTTGGTAGCACCTCAGTTAGAGGTGGTGGCTCACAAACTCCTTTCCCATCCATGTTAGAATGCTGATCTGCTTGGTCTTGTGCAGGCATCCGTGAGTGCAGGGGTCCTGCCAGGTCCAGAAGACACAATTCTGCTCCAGCCCTCCCTGCTCTTACAATCTTTCTGTCTCATTCTGTGACATTCCCTAAACCTTGTCATGAGGGGGTGTGATACAGATATTCTACTCTGCACTCTGACCCATTGTGAGTTACTGTGTTAACCACCAGCCACTGCACAAAGAATTTTTCTGGTAAGGTGTGAGAGCTTCACTGGCCAATGGGAAGAGAGTGATACAAAGTTAGAGGGCGGTTTGATCCTGTGTCCATTTTGTGGTGGGTAGCTGCTCCAGCGTTGACTGGAAGTACCACCCCTAGTGAGGCTTCTGGTAAATGCCACGCCTACCTATGCCCCTGGGGCGGGGCCGAGATGGGAGCCCTTAAGACCTGAGATCTGGATGTGCCGGACGTCTTGGTTCCCGGTGATCCTGGATGCTGGAAGACAGACTGAGTCAGAGTTCTCCAGAGAACCCTGCTGGACTGCACCTCACATCTCCCTGATCCTGTAACCAACCCCTTTACTGGCTGTAAGTTACCCCCAAATAAACCTCCTTTTTAACTACGTGGAGTTGCCTTGATAAATCCTCACATTACCATTTAGCAAAATAATAGTAGTAGGTTCATTCCTGGGGCCTGTAAGCTGCCCAACCATGGGTTCTTGGTCAGATTTACAGCACCAGATATGTAATTCCTCCTGTGGATCGGGCTTTAAATCCAATCAGAAAGTATTGGTTACCCCCTGATGTATTAGCTGCTATTGTATCCAATACAATGTGAACTTGCCACATTGATCATTCTTGTAGCTGACAAGGTTCACAACTTCTCCCCATCCCCCAGCAGTCTACTTAACACCCTCCAGTACAATAAAAGCATCCAGGAGGGAGGAAGCATCCTGGTCAGTACCAGCTTGACTTCTCCATGACCTGTGATCCATTTTCCTTTGTAATAATGCCCATTTTCCTTTTAGTGATACTTGGGATCTGGTCCACAGTTTAAAAAGACTCTAACAAGGCATTGTATAATTAGAATTACTATGTGAAGACTTTTTCTTCTTATTTCTGTGGCGACTATCACAAAAATTATACACAGACCTTGATTTGTTCATTTTTACTCATCAACTCTTGTTGGTATTTGTATATTTAATGTGTGGTTCAAGACAATTCTTTTTATTTATTTATTTAAAAGATTGTGCATTTATTTTATATGTATAGTATTTTGACTGCATGTATGTAGAGGCAAAACATGCATGCAGTGCCCATGGTGGTCAAAAGAGAACCATCAGATGTCCTTGGTACCGGAGTTACAAACAGTTGTGAGCTGCTATGTAGGGGCTGAGACTGCTCTTCCAAGTCCTCTGGAAGAGCAGCCAGTGCTCTTAACCACGGAGCCATCTCTCCAGCCCTATGCCAATTCTTCATCCAATGTGGCCCAGAGAAGCTGATAGTTTAGACACCCCCTAGCTAGTTCACACCAACTATTGTTGAATTTCCCTGTCCAGTATATAGTTAATTAATCAACTTATGCCTAAGCTGCCACAATCAGCCGTTAGACTACAGCTGAACACAGAAGAAGAGGGCAGTAGCATGCTGGTAGTACAGACGTAGGCGCTCGCTAGCCGGCCTCAACTTTACTTCCAGCTTTTACAGTTAGCTATTGCCAGGATCACGACAGAATCAAGGAGGAAGTGCTGTGGATATCGCTGTATGTCAATAAACACTGATTGGCCAATAGCCAGACAGGAAGTATAGGCGGGACTAACAGAGAGGAAAATTGAGGAGGAAGGAAGGAGAGGAGACTGGCTGGAGCCGCGGCGAGGAGAAGGAAGATGTAAAGTACCGGTAAGCCACGAGCCACGTGGCAAAGTAGAGATTAATAGAAATGGGCTAAATATGAGAGTAAGAGCTGGACAATGATAGGCCTGAGCTAATGGCCAAGCAGTTTAAATAATGTAAGCGTCTGTGTGTTTATTTTGTAAATGGTTTCTGGGACTGGCGGGACTTGGGAGCTGGCGGGACTTGGGAGCTTGAGAGAAATTTTCCAGCAACAAGGAAGGCTGAGCTATCTGGAGTTAGAGTACCTGACAAAAAAGCTGTATATTAAAGGGTATAAGCAAGACAGTAAAAACAGAAACGATATTGGCTTCCTCAGTTCCACTTCCACAGTGCAACTGTGCACAGGCAGAGGGCAGATTAGCGTAGGCGCTAGGATGGACTCACTGTTCAGAGTAGCTGCTTGGAGAGCTCAGATGCTCGCTGGGGTACTGTACAGTGCAGCTCTACCAACGGCCATTTGTGTTCTTATGAGCTAAGCGAGACACCTAGCTTTCATTCATGGTGTTTCCAAAAACGCATTTATAAGGGACTGAGTAGAAAAAGTGTTTTCAAAGTTCCTCCTTTGAATTCTTGGTGAGGAGGCATTGGCAGGAGCCCCCGAAGCACTCTGCCCAGGGCCTCAGGTTATAAGATTGGGGGTGAAAGTGCCTAGGCTTGGAACCGAAACAAGCTTGTACAGCTGACCAGACTTCCTGGTTTGGGACTGCGGCTCCTTGCAAAGATAGCAGTGCATTCGTCATGCTCAAACTGTTAAGGGGAGGGCAGTTTTCTCGACAGGAACTCTCAGGCAAAGCCTTTGCAGTGGTCAGGCTTACGTGCACGCATGCACGCACACACTCAGGCGTGTGCCCGTACACACACACACACACACACACACACACACACACACACACACACACGAGGCAGGCTCATTAGCTATGTGAGCTTCAGAAATTTCAAACTGAATTAAAGTTACACCCAACAAGAAGCAATTTTAGGGCAGAGGAATTATTTCAGCTTAGGGTTTGAAACTGTCAGTCATGGCTGAAGGAGAGACTCAGGATTGTGCCGAAATGAGTATGAGAAAGGATAGGAAGCAAGCCAAGATACACACTCCAAGCCCTTTACTCTAGCTATCTACTTCCTCCAGCTAAGCACTACCACCTAGACTTTATACAGCACCTACAAAGAGCATTACCAGCGATTATCCAAGTGTTGAAACAGTCTGCAGGATAGGGGAGCATTTTACATTCAAACCATAACACTAACGTTTCTCTATCAGTTTGTAATGGGAATGCAAAATGAGAATTGCATATTACATTCATTTCTTCTTGCTGCAGTAACAAATCACCATGAATTTAGTAGCTGAAATAACACATATTGATGATCTCATCAGCTATGGAGTTCAGAAGTACGAGATGAGTATAACGACTCAAATCAAGGAGTCACCAAGGCTATGTTCATTTCTGGAATGGAATCTTTCCCATCTTAGTTTATGGAGGCTTCTTGCATTCCTCAGCTCATGGTCCCCTTATACCCTCAAAGCCAACAATAATGCCAGTTGGTTATCATATCCATTACTTCTCCTGCCTCTCTCTTCCACATTGAAGGGATCTGTTATGGAGCACCTAGGGTCCCGGGGGTTTAGCTACATTCGGTGTGGAATATCTGAAGGAAGAAATCTACGTACACTATGTTCTTATGTCTGTTAATTTTATTCCTCTAAGACAAAGTTCTATCAATACAGCTATAGCTCCACCAGGCATTCAGCGCAGGAACAACTCTAGACATACCAAGCTCTATATCCGTCTACTTTATTTCTCTGGGATGAAATCCTGTCTCCATAACTACAGTCCCGTCCAGTTCCCCAGCTCATAGTTCTGCTAACGACTAAACTCCTGTGCTTCCAGCCTCATCTTCGTCCTCTGTGTCCTCTTTCTCCATCTCTGCTGCTCTCTGCTCCTGGCACTCAGAAAACTCTACCCGAGATCAGCTGATCCTCTATGGAACCTCTGTGTCCTCTCTTCTCTCGCCATGCCATTCTGTCTCTTTCTACAGAAAAATGCCTGCCCTTTCTTTCCCTGGGCATGTGGTTCTCTGCCTCCTCAGGAATGTTATTCTACCTCTCACCTTGATATGTAAAAACTTCTTTTGTTCCCAGTCAGTTGCTCTGGAGAGCCACTAGGCCTTGGGTCAGAGTCATGGTCTGAGCTTCATTTGCACGAGAAGCAAAGCTATGCATCTCCCACCAGCTTGTCTTAGTTTACATGACCTTATCCAGGTACTGACTCCAGCAGGTTACCTAGAAGTTCAGCAGGTCTGAAAATATTTGGCCATGCAAGAATTTCATAGTAGAAGACAGTTGGAATATTAAAGGCTGGATAGCACCAAATATTCATAATATATGACTTGCCTCTTGACAGACCTTTGGCCAGTCAAGGTATAGCTTTAATATACAGCCGAATCTCTATGATATATTCTTGCAGCCTGCAAGAATCTGTGATTACATTTGATCTACTCAGATACCACACTACTATCCCTCTACCTCAAGGTCAGTATATCAGCCACTTTAATTCTGTCCCTTTAATTCCAGTTTACCATGTAGCATAACCTTTCTGAAGATTCTGGGGTTAGGGTGTGGACAAGTCTCTTGTGTGTAAGGTTGGGAGGGGGGTTACTTCAAGGATCTACAGTGTTGAGATATATTTATGATGGAAGCATTTTTAATGCATGCTTCTCCCTTTCCATTTATTTATTTATGTTTACTCTGTGTGTGTGTGTGTGTGTGTGTGTGTGTGTGTGTGTGTGTGTTCATGAGTTCGAGTGTGCACATGTGTGTCATGTATCATGGCATGCATGTGGAGGTCTGAGGACAACTTGGAGGAATCAGTTTTCTCCTTCCCTACTGCTAGTCCCTTGGATGGATCTTCAGGTTTCAAGTCCTCAGGGTTGTTGGAAACACACCTGCTGAGCCATCTCACCCACCCCAATGATGGAAATCTTTTATTTCCCTCCTTTATTAAACAGACTCTTCTCATGCAGTATAATATGAATACATTTCCCCCCAACACACACTCCTCCAAGTTCTTTCCCACCTCCTCTCCCATCTGGATCTACTCTATTTCTGTCTCTCATTAGAAAACAACAGACTTTTAGAATAACAACAAAACATAGCAAACTAAAATATAATAAGGTAAAATGAAGTTGGACAAGGCAAACCAACAGAAGGAAAAGAGCCTGAAGAGAAGGCACAAGAATCAGAGACCTACTCATTCACACATTCAAGAGTCCTATAAAAGTACTAAACTGAAAGCTAGAGTATATGTACAGAGGACCTGGTGCAGACCTGTAGGCCTGTGCTTTCTGCTTTAGTCTCTGTGAGTTCATATGAGCTTTGCTCAGTTGATTTAGAGTGCCTTGTTCTGGTGTCCTCCATCCCCTCTGTCTCTCCCACTCTTGCCTTCTCTTCCGTGGGATTCCAGGAACTCTAAGTGGGAGGGATTTGATGGAGACATCTCATTTATAGCTGTGCCATCCAAAGTCTACAGAGACGAGACATAATGTCTTACTGTGATCTCTTTATTTGTTCCCATCTGCTGGAGGAAGCCTCTCTGATGATGGCTGAATAAGGCAACAATTTATGCGTATAGCAGAAAATCATTAGGAGTCATTTTATTGTTACTTTTGTTTTAACCAGTTGTATTTGACTCTACCCTAGGTTCTCTGGGCTGTCTAGACTCTGGTTCTTGGCCACCCAATCAGTTTCAGGTATGGGTTCCATCTCATGGAGTGGTTCTTAAGTCAAACCAGGCATCAGTTGGTTACTCACACAATGTCTGTGACACCATTGCCTTAGCATATTTTACAGACAGGATAGATTGTAGATCAAAGATTTTATGGTTGTACTGATGTTTAGTTTTCTCTTTTGATAGCCTGCAGATTACTTTCCATGTCATAGGCATTAGGACATGGGGTAAAGGTTATGTGTAGGCAGCAGCTCGACATCTATCCATATTCAGTGGGTTGTATGGGTGTTGTCTTCAGCAATGGGGCCTTGTCAGTTTGTGGAAAGCAGCCTGTTGTCTTGGCAACAGCCTGGGTTGTTTGGGGATTTCCATGGGACCCTTTTAGTCAACAACTCAATTGGATGAAACCCAGTCCCAGGACTGGAAGCTTTGTTTGGTGATAATAACAGAAGGCCAGTAGGGGTTCTGTCTCCCTCATTATGTGGAGGCTTCATTAGGATCACCTTCATAAATTATAGGAAGTTTTCAGTGCACTAATTTCCACACCACCCTTCAAATTCTCTTCAATTCTACTTGTCTCTCCCCTCATTCTTTCCTCTATTCCATCTTCCCTCCCTATTCCCACCGAATCCTCTCATCCCCCCATCCACCCAAAAGACCTATTCTATTTATCCCTCCTAGGGAGATCCATTTGTCTTCCCATCATCCCATCCTTTATGCCTAACCTCTCTGGTTAGATTGTAGCCTGGATATCTTTTATTTAATGGCTAGTATCCTAATATAAGTGAATACATACAATATTTATCTTTCTGAGTCTAGGTCTGGGTCTAGATTGCCTCACTCAGGATGATTTTTTTCTAGCTCCATCCATTTGCCTACAAATTTAATGATGTCCTTATTTTAAAGACCTGAATAATATTCCATTGTGTAAATGTACCACATTTTTTAAATCCATTCTTCTGTTGAGGAACTCTAGGTTGTTTCCAATATCTTGCTATTATGAATAGAGTAGCAATGAACATGGATGAACAACTGTCCCCGTGGTAGGATGGAGCATCCTTTGGGTATATAGCAGAGTAGTACAGCTGAATCTTGAGGTAGATTGATTTCCATCTTTCTAAGGGACCACCATACTTATTTCCACAGTGGCTGTACAAGTTTTTACTTCCACCAGCAATGGAGGAGTGTTCCCCTTACTCCATATCCTCACCAGTGTAAACTGTTACTTGTGTTATTGACCTTAGCCATTCTGATAGGTGTAAGATGAAATTTCAAAGTAGTTTTGATTTGCATTTCCATGATGGCTAAGGATGGTGACCACTTGTTTAAGTGTTTCTTGGGCATTTGAGTTTCCTCTATTGAGAATTCTCTGATTAGATCTGTACCACATTTTAAATTAGATCATTTGGTTTTTTGATATCTACTTTCTGGAGTTCTTTATAAATTTTTAATATTAGCCCTCTATCAGATGTGGAGTTGATAAAACTCTTTTCCAATTGTGTAGGCTGCTGCTTTGTTCTGTTGAAAGTGTCCTTTGCCATGCAGAAGCTTTCAGTTTCATGAGGTTTCATTTATTAATTTTTGATCTTAGTACCTGAGCTATCTATATTCTGCCCAGAAAGTCTTGTCCTGTGCCAATGAGTTCAAGGCTATTCCTCACTTTCTCTTCTGTCAGGGTAAGTGTATCTGGTTTTATGTTGAGGTCTTTGATCCACTTGGAGTTGAGTTTTGTGCAGGGTGATAGAAATAAATCTATTTGGATTCTTCTATGTGCACTCATCCAGTTAGGCCAACACCATTTGTTGAAGATGCTGTCTTTTCCCCCATGTGTATTTCTGGCTTCTATATCAAAAATCAGGTGTCTATGAGTGTGTGGGTTTATGTGACTGAAATCTTTTAACCACCTGTATTACAGATGTGAAACCAAGGCACATACTGATCAAGTTCATTAAAGCCACACATCAGGGGCAGAGCTGAAATTTAAACCCAAAGAGTCTGGCTGAGAAATCCTCAATAAAGTGCCACACTAGGCTGCTTTTCAAAGGCTGGACATCATGATAACACCGTGTATGCCAAGAAATGAGTGTTAATAAGAGTGTTATTGACTCCTTAGGATAATGACGCCTAAAGAACAGCTACTTTCACTGACCCTTAGTGATGAAATGTCACATAATTCTGTATAAAATGGGGACACATTGGAGCTGATTAATCTGGAAGCAAATGCATTTTAGAATTAAAAAAGAGACACATAAAAATAAAGGTGCACTGGAGACTTTGAACAGAACAAGCCAGCGTTCCTCCAGACGCCCCTAGTAATTGGGTCTGTTCATGTCCAGACTTTGTGGATTTTTCCCTCTGTGAACTGAGCTGAGAAAGTTTTATAGTTGTATTCCTGGGCTGTAATTTATCTAGGTGGATTTTACTTTTTAAAAGTATAATTTGTTCTTCCTAAGTTGGCAAGCTGGTGCTCCACAGGGCAGAGCCTTGTCCAGCTCCAGTATGGGCTTGAAATCTGACCATTTGCAGCTCCAATAAGGAAATTGAAGCTGATGGTGGTCTGAAACCTATCAGAATCTTTGTTCCTGCTCTTCAAATGAAATCGTTCCAGAAAATCCAAGCCTAGGTAGTGTGTTAATTGGAGGAAAAGCCCAGTGGGAAGCATATGGCTTTTACTGCTTGGGGAAGTCAGCCTTAGCCAACTCAAGAAGCCAAAGTGCCCCAGATGCTGGCGCCTGGTGCATACACCATGTCATTCTTCAGGACTAGTCTTCCAAAGTAAAACTGTGGCCAAGAGGGTCTTGTGATTTCCCAGGGCTCTGAAGCTTCATTCAGACAGAGCGCAGCAAAATTCACTGTGTACCCCAGGCTGACCTCAGATTCAGGATCTTTAGGCCTTGACCTCCAGGGTGGCCTTACAAGCAGTAGAGCATCTGCACCCCCCACACCCTCAGGAATTTTGTCATAGTGACTGAAAGCTGACAAATATACATGAGTTCTAGTTGCTCCCCACTCTCTATATTATAATTGACCCCTTGCACTTTTATCTTTTATGTGTGTGGGTGTTTTGCCTGCATGTACGTCTGTGCACCATTTGAATAATAGCACAAATAGAGTTAACAGACAGATTACACACTGAACAAAGATAGCTATAATGTCTAAATCCAGCAAGATTATACTATACTATTATATTATATCATTGTAAACAAATCCTGTTTATCAACAAGAAGACAGGAAATTCAATAGCCAATGGACACAGGATAAAATTAGGCACTCTGTAGAAGGAGATTCCTAACTGGCTAAAGGAATCTATTATAAGATGCAAATAAAAAAGACAAATTTAAAATAAAAATAAGATTCCATATCAGAATAACAAATATTAGAAAGCAGAAAATACCAAACTGTAATGAGGATGCTTGATGACTACTGGTTTGAGCATTTACTGGTATGGCTATTCTAGAAAGGATCCAAGAAAAAAAATCAATGAAATTCTTTGTACTATGACATATACAGTATGTCATTCATTCATACGTTGCATTTCCCAGAGAAACTTCACACATGCAGAAAGGAATGCTATCTTTTGTTAGACATTTAGATTAGTTCTGCTTCTATTATTAAAACAGCATTGCTATGGAGATTATCCATTTGCTTTTGAGCTGAGCCTTTTGGAGTGAAATTGCTGAGTTATAGGGAAAGTGTAGGTTCAACTTTAAGGATCCTGATTGCTTTTCAAAGTGGTGATATCAGTCAGTATTCTTTCTAGCAGTATGAAGAGAAGTACAATTCTAGATTTTTCTTTCTTTTTTTAACAGAGAATTTTTTTTATTCATTCCACATACCAGCCACAAATCCCCCTTTGTCCCTCTTCCCACTCCCCCCTAACCTTCCCCAAAAGCCCACCCCCATACCCTCCTCCAAAAAGGTATAGCCTCCCATGAGGAGTCAGCAAAGCCCAGCACAATCAGCTGAAGCAGGTCTCTGCATCAAGACTGTGCAAGGTGTCCTACCATAGTCAGTGGGCTCCAAAAAGCTAGTTCATGCACTGGGGGTGGATCCTATTCCCACTGTCAGGGGCCCTCAAACAGACCAAGCTACACAACTGTCTCACCCATGCAGAGGGCCCAGTCCAGTCCCATGCAGGCTCCACAGCTGTGGATCCAAAGTTCATGAGTTTCCACTGGCTTGGTTCGGTTGGATCTGTAAGTTTCTCCATCATGGTCTTGATGCCCCTTGCTCATAGAATCCCTCGTTCCTCTCTTCGACTGGACTTCCAGAACTAGGCTTGGTGCTTGGCAGTGGCTCTCTGCATCTGTTTCCATCAGTTACTGGATGAAGGCTCTATGATGACAGGGCATTCACCAATCTAATCACCAGGGGAGGCCAGCTCAGGCACCCCCTCCACCGCTGCTAATAGTCTAAGCTGGGGTTATCCCTGTGGATTCCTGTGAACTTCCCTCATACCAGGTTTCTCCCTATCCCCATGATTTCTATCAAGATATCTCCCTCATTGCTCTCCCACTCTGCCCCCATTCCCACATGCTCCCATCCCACACCCCTTACCCCCCATTGTCCCCCTCACCCCCAGTTTACTCAGGAGATCTCATCTATTTCCCCTTCCCAGGACGATCCATGCATCCCTCTTAGGGTCCTCCTTGTTATCTAGCTTCTCTGGAGCTGTGAGTTGCAGTCTGGTTATCCTTTTGCTTTACATCTAGTATCCACTTGAGAGTGAGTACACACCATGGTTGTGTTTCTGAGTCTGGGTTACCTCACTCAGGATGATATTTTCTAGTTCTATCCATTTGCCTGCAAATTTCATAGTGTCATTGTTTTTTTACTGTTGAGTAGTACTCCATTGTGTATATGTACCACATTTTCTTTATCCATTCTTCAGTTGAGGGGGCATCTAGGTTGTTTCCAGGTTCTGGCTATTACAAATAATGCTGCTGTGAACACAGTTGAGCAAGTGTCCTTGTGGTATGATTGAGCATTCCTTGGGTATATGCCCAAGAGTGATATCATTGGGTCTTGAGGTAGACTGATTTGCAATTTTCTGAGAAACCACCATACTGATCTCCAAAGTGGCTGTACAAGTTTGCACTCCCACCAACAGTGGAGAAGTGTTCCCCTTGCTCCACATCCTCTCCAACATAAGCTGTCATTGTGTTTTTGATCTTAGCCATTCTGACAGGTGTAAGATGGTATCTAAGAGTTGTTTTGATTTGCATTTCCCTGATGACTAAGGATGTTGAGCAATTCCTTAAATGTCTTTCAGTCATTTCAGATTCTTCTGTTGAGAATTCTCTGTTAAGCTCCGTAGCCCATTTTTAAATTGGATTGTTGGATATTTTGCTGTCTAGTTTCTTGAATTCTTTATATATTTTCTAGATCAGCCCTCTGTCAGATGTGGGGTTGGTGAAGATCCTTTCCCATTCTGTAGGCTGTTGTTTGGTCTTATTGATCGTGTCTTTTGCTCTACAAAAGCTTCTCAGTTTCAGGAGGTCCCATTTATTAATTGTCGCTCTCAGTGTCTGTGCTACTGGTGTTATATTTAGAAAGTGGTCTCCTGTGCCAATGCATTCAAGGCTACTTCCTACTGTCTCTTCTATCAGGCTCAGTGTAACTGGATTTATGTTGAGGTCTTTGATCCACTTGGACTTGAGTTTTGTGCATAGCAATAGATATGAATCTATTTGCAATCTTCTACATGTTGACATCCAGTTACGCCAGCACCATTTGTTGAAGATGCTTTCTTTTTTCTATTGTATGGTCTTGGCTTCTTTGTCAAAAATGAGGTGTTCATAGGTGTGCAGATTAATGTCAGGGTCCTCAATTCAATTCCACTGGTCTACATGTTGATTTTTATGCCAGTACCAAGCCATTTTTTTTAAAAATTACTGTAGCTCTATTGTAGAGCTTGAGGTCAGGGATGGTGATGCCTTCAGAGGTTGCTTTATTTTATAGGATTGTTTTTTGTTTTTCCAATGTGAAGTTGAGTATTGTCCTTTTAAAGTCTGTGAAGAATTGTGTTGGGATTTTGATGGGGATTGCATTGAATCTGTAGATTACTTTTGATAAGACTGCCATTTTTATTATGTTGATTCTATTTATCCATGAGCATGGGAGATCTTTCCATTTTCTGATATCTTCTTTAATTTCTTTTTTCAAAGACTTAAAGTTCTTGTCATACAGGTTTCTCATTTTCTTAGTAAGAGTTGCCCCAAGGTATTTTATATTATTTGTGGCTATTGTGAAGGGTGATGCTTCTCTGATTTCTTTCTCAGCCCATTTATCATTTGTATATAGGAGAGTTATTGATTTTTTTTAAGTTAATCTTGTAACCTGCCACATTGCTGAAGGTGTTTATCAGCTGTAGGAATACCCTGGTAGAACTTTTTGGGTCAGTTATGTATACTACCATATCATCTGCAAACAGGAAAGTTTGACTTCTTCCTTTCCAATGTGTATCCCCTTAATCTCCTTATGTTGTCTTATTGCTCTGGCTAGAACTTCAAGTACTATATTGAACAGATATGGGGAGAGTGGACAGCCTTGTAGCTAGAGTTTTCCTGCCTGGCCCACAGTCAGGATAAATCTCTTTCACCTGCCAGTCCCACAGCCGCTCAGACCCAACCAAGAAAGCACAGAGACTGATATTGCTTTCAAACTGTATGGCCGTGGCAGGCTTCTTGCTAACTGTTCTTATATCTTAAATTAATCCATTTCTATAATTCTGTACCTTGCCACATGGCCCGTGGCTTACCGGCATCTTTACATGCTGCTTGTCCTGGCGGTGGCTGGCAGCATCTGGCAGCGTCTCCTTCCACCTTCCTTCTCTTTTTATTCTCTCTGTTAGTCCCGCCTATACTTCCTGCCTAGCCACTGGCCAATCAATGTTTTATTGGCAACACATTTGACAAACAGAACATCCCACAGCACTTGTCTTGTTCCTGATTTTAGTGGAATCGCTTTGAGTTTCTCTCCATTTAATTTGGTGTTGGCTGTTGGCTTGCTGTAAATTGCCTTTATTATGTTTAGGTATGTTCCTTGTATTCCTGAACTCTCCAAGACCTTTAGCATGAAGGGGTGCTGGATTTTGTCAAAGGCTTTTTCAGCATCTAATGAGATGATGATTTTTTTCTTTCAGTTTGTTTATATGGTGTATTATATTGACAGATTTTTGTATGTTGAGCCATCCATGCATCTCTGGGATGAAACCTACTTGATCATGGTAGATGATTTTTTTGATGTTGGATTCAGCTTGCCAGTATTTTATTGAGTATTTTTGCATTAATATTCATGAGGGAGATTGATCTGTAGTTCTCTTTCTTTTTTGCATCTTTGTGTGGTTCAGGTATCAGGGTAACTGTAACCTCATAAAAAGAGTTTGGTAGTGTTCCTTCTGTTTTGATTGTGTAGAACATTTTGAAGAGTATTGGTATTAGCTCTTCTTTGAAATTCTGTTAGAATTCTTGCTGAAACCATCTGGTCCTAGGCTTTATTTGGTTGGAAGACTTTTAATGACTGTTTCTATTTCCTTAGGGGTTATAGATCTATTTAAATTGTTTATCTGCTCTTGATTTAACTGTAGTCTGTGGTACCTATCCAGAAAATTGTCCATTTCTTTTAGATTTTCCAGTTTTGTGGAGTTCAGGTTTTTGAAGTATGACCTGATGATTCTCTGGATTTCCTCATTGTCTGTTGTTATGCCTCCCTTTTCATTTCTGATTTTGTTCATTTGGATGCTCTCTCTCTCTTATTGATTTCAGCCCTCAATTTGATTATTTCCTAGCATCTATTCCTCTAGAACAAAAAGAAGAGTTTGCTTCTTTTTGTTCTAGAGCTTTAAAGTGTGCTGTTAAATTGCTAGTGTGAGATTTCTCCAACTTCTTTATGTGGGCAGTTAGTGCTATGAATTTTCCTCTTAGCACTGCTTTCTTAGTGCCCCATAAGTTTGAGTACGTTGTACATTCATTTTCATTGAATTCTCGGAAGTCTTTAGTTTCTTTCTTATTTATTCCTTGACCCATTGGTGATTAAATTGAGCATTATTCAGTTTCCATGAGATTGTAGGCTTCTGTAATTTTTTGTTGTTGTTGAAATATAACTTTAAGACATGGTGGTCTGATAAAATACAGGAGGTTATTCTAATGTTTTTGTGACTGATGAGATTTGCTCTGTGACCAAGTATGTGGTCGCTTTTAGAGACAGTTCCATGGGGTGCTGAGAAGAAGGTATATTCTTTTTTTGGGGGGGGGTTTTCGAGACAGGGTTTCTCTGTGTAGCTTTGTGCCTTTCCTGGATCTCGCTCTGTAGACCAGGATGGCCTCGAACTCACAAAGATCTGCCTGCCTCTGCCTCCCGAGTGCTGGGATTAAAGGCGTGCACCACCACCGCCCGGCAGAAGGTATATTCTTTTGTGTTAGTTTGGAATGTTCTAAACATATCTATTAAGTCCATTTGTGTCATAACATCTGTTAGATCTCTTATTTCTCTGTTAAGTTTCTGTCTGGCAGACCTCTCTACTGGTGAGAGTGGGGTGTTGAAGTCTCCCACTGCTAGTGTGTGGGGTTTAATGTGTGATTTAAGCTTTAGTAATGTTTCTTTTACATATGTGGGTGCCTTTGTATTTGAGGTATAAATGTTCAGAATTGTGACTTCAATTCTTGGTGGATTTTTCTTGTAATGAATATGTAATGTCCTTCCCAATCTCTTTTGGTTGATTTTAGTTTCAAGTCTATTTGGTTAGACATTAGAATAGCTACACCAGCTTGCTTCTTAAGTCCATTTGATTGGAAAGTCTTTTCCAGCCTTTTATTCTGAGGTAATTTCTATCTTTGAAGTTCTTGTATGCAGCAGAAGAATGGATCCTGTTTTTGTATCCATTCTATTAGCCTGTGTCTTTTTATAGGCGAATTGAGTCCCTTGATATTAAGGGATATTAATGACAAGTGATTGTTAATTCCTGTTATCTTTTGGTGGTAATGTGTATGTATTTCCCTTCTTTGGGATTTGCTGCTGTGGGATTATCTATTGCTTCTGTTTTCGTGGGTGTGTCTAGCTTCCTTAGGTTGGAGTTTTCCTTCTAGTGCTTTCTGTAGGGCTAGATTTGTGGACAGGTGTTATATAAATCTGTTTTTGTCTTAGAATATCTGGTGCACTCTGTCTATGGTGACTGAAAGTTTTGCTGGTATATTAGTCTAGGCTGGCATCCATGGTCTCTTAGTGTCTCCATTACATCTATCCAGAACCTTCTGGCTTTCAAAGTCTCCATTGAGAAGTTGGGTATTATTCTGAAGGGTCTGCCTTTATAAGTCACTTGGCCTTTTTCCTTTGCTGCTCTTAATATTCTTTCTTTATTCTACATGTTTAGTGGTTTGATTATTATGTGGTGAGGGAACTTTTTTGGTGTTTTATAAGCTTCTTGTATCTTCATAGGTATTTCCTTCTTAAGCTGGGAAAGTTTTCTTCTATGATTTTGTTGAATATATTTTCTGTGCCTTTGCGTTGGTATTCTTCTCCTTCTTCTATCCCTATTATTCTTAAGTTTGGCCTTTTCATGATGTCCCAGATTGCCTGGATGTTTTGTATTATTAAATTTTTGGCTTTAGTGTTTTCTTTGACTGACGAATCTATTTCTTCTATTGTATCCTCCATGCCAGAGATTCTTTCTTCCATCTCTTGTATTCTGTTGGTTATGCTTGCATCTGTAGTTCCTGTTCATTTACTCAGATTTTTTATTTCCAGTATTCCCTCAGTTTGTGTCTTCATTGTTTCTAATTCAATTTTCAGGTCTTGAACTGTTTCCTTCACCTGTTTAATTGCTTTTTCTTGTCTTTCTTTAAGGGATTTATTGATTTCTTCCAATTTTTTTTGTCTTTTCTTCAATTTCTTTAAGGAAAATTTTCATTTCATCTTTAAAGTCCTCTATCATCTTCATAAATTTATTTTTAAGGTCACTTTCTTCTGTTTTTTCTTCTTTGTGATGTTCAGGTCTTGCTGTTGTAGAACCACTAGGTTCTGTTAGTACCGTATTGCTCTTTATGTTGTTGTGTGTATTTTTGCACTGGCGTCTACCCATCTCTTCCTCCAATAGGTGCAAGAGCTGTCTGTGTCTGAAGGAGCTGTTCTTGGTCCACTTTGGCTGGCTGTGTCTGTGTCTCAGGGGGCCACTCTTGGTCAAATCAGGGTTGGCAGATTCTGTGTCTCAAGGAGTCTCTCTTGGCCTTATCAGAGCTGATGGATTCTGTGTCTCAGGGAGCCACTGAGGTCACAGGGGGATGGGTGGGTTTGGGGCAGGGAGTGGGTCTTATAGATTGCAGGGTCTGATGGGGAGTGTTGGTGGGGATGCCTGCCCGCAGGAGTCTTCCCTGCTGACCTGTACCTAGGGCAGTGATAGATGGGGGAAGGGGAGCATGGGTTGTGCCCCCAGGCCTGGGTCCCAGAGACAGGCTGGGAAAGGAGACACTCACCTTTTAGTCCAATCAAAGTAGGCAGATTCTGTGTCTCAGGGAGCTTCTAAGGTCACAGGGATCCAATTCTAGATTCTTATTCTTATTCTAGATTCTTAACTAACATTTATGATGGTTGGATTTTAAAAAACCTTTCACTATGATTTGTATGAAATGGTATCTCTGTATTTTTAATTTCTATTTTCTTCAATACTAAAAAGTTGAACAGCATTTTTATAATTTACTGACCATATTATATAAATTCTACAAATGCCCATATTCTTCATTCTATAAATTACACTGGCTAAAAGATAAAAAGAACTTATAAGAAAGTAATCCTTTACAATTAGTTTAATCTTGTTTTATAGCCCCTAATGTTTAATTCTAATAAATTACCATCTCAGCTTCAAATACCTGTCCATTCTTTGAGCAAAATGTTCTGAATGTGTTTATCATTGCTTGTTTTCTGTTGCTACATAAGATACCTGAGGCTGTGTAACTTATACAGAATAGAAGGATAGACGTTTATTTGTGCCACAGTTCTCTGGCTGGAAGTCCATGAACATGGTCCTGGCAATGGTCCAGCTTCTTCCTGTGTCACATGGCAGCCATCAGAGTGAGTGTGTTAGCATGGGGACTTTCATAGTGCCACTACCACCATTATAGGTGTCTGACTCTAATGACCTCAGATCCTTATTACTAACCTAGATATCACGGACACCAGTGAATTTGGGAGTTCTCTCCAATACATGAAACTGAGTGACCAGTTTCTAACCGTGGCAATGTTTTAAAAAAATATTTTAAATTTATTCTTTGAAAATGTCATACATTTATATAATTATCATATTATACAATTTTATACATTATATACATCCGCCATTAATCTCTCCTACTGCCTCAAATGCCCCTCCACCTTGTCTCTTCTCCAACTTCATGTCCTCATTTTTTGGTTATCAATAACCTCCTAAGTACAATTGCTACTTCCCATATGCATATGGATGTGAGGCCATTGTTGTAGCATAAGAAATATGCCAGAGGCCATGTCCTTGAAGGAAATGTTCCTTCTCTCAGCAGCCACTAACTGCCAACAGCTCTTTTGCTAAGAATGGAGTCTTGAGGGCCCTTGACTGGTTTGGTCTTGTGTAGGTCTTGTGTATCATAGGTTCTGTGAGTTGATGGGCGCAACAGCACAACAGCTCTGTGATGTCCAGAAGTTTCACGGCACTCACCTGGCTAACAGCTCTTACATCCTCTTTTCCTGCTCTGTGATGTTCTGTGAGCCTTGGATAAGAAAGGCTAAACAAATTATTTATCCACATCTGAGCACCCACAGTTATTTATAATTGACATTTTGATTAAATATGAGTTTCTGTATTAACTGCTACCCATTGTAGAAAGAAGCTTCTCTGACCAATGTTGAGAGCAACACAAATTTATGGGCATAAAAATATATAAAAGGCAGTTTGACAGCATGTCTATTTAATACAATAACAGTAGATTCCTCTTAGGGCCTATGAGCTCCCCAGTCATGGACTTTTGTATAGATTGAAGCCATTTTATTTGAACTAGAAATGCAAATAAAGCATAAGTTATATCCATCTGTTTTGAAAATCTTAGGTGAGAATTATTTCTTCTTTACTAGCATTGGGTAGTGAGAAATTATTTTTTAAAACATCTAATGTGAAAAGGTAGGCTTTGAGTTTCCAACTTCATTCTGACATCAGCTGTTAGGCTTAATATTGGATGGGCCCCCATCTCCAATGACTTCATGAAAAGTCAGTGAACACTACTAGGGCCAGACTTATGATTCATCTTAATCTCTGGGTTTCACTTTCTTATGATATTAGGCCCTCCTGTGTCCCTTATCTTCTTGCTAGTGCATTGGCACATTAAAAAAAATCCTTTTAGTTTAATGCAGTTTTTGGTGTTTTTAATAAAGTGTCAGTTAGACTACCTAAGTTGTAAAATCGCCTGAAATGAAAGTATTGTTTTTGTAATTAGAAAGCTAATGAAAATTCCCTTAGACAAAGGTCCTCTTAAATTCTTCATTATTATCACATGATAATCAGAACACTAGCTGAAGAATAAGTTTGTGTAGGTTGGAATCTTCTAATATTTATAAGCAAGCAACTTAAACAAATTCCCATTGTCTGCTTTTCAAAATACTAATACCCACTTCTTGGAGTTATGACGAAAATTCAGTAAATAAGTACACATAATGCATTTAGATTTGTGAAAAATATTAAGTGCTCAATGTATTAGCTAGTCTAATTATTATCAGTCTTCTGGCATTGCTTTCTACATGATAATCTGCTTTTTCTTTATCCTTTGGTTGAAATGAATACAGGTTATATATTTTTTTAAAACCACCTTCAACTGTTAATAAGAGGAAACCATCAAAGAACACCTGGCCTATCGGAGAGAATGTTCTCCTGAGGCCCCAGGCAAACTTCGTGCTTCATTGGCTCTCATTTTCTCATGTAAAGTCTAGTAGGCTTCTGTGAAAGCCGGACGCAGCACCACCCCCACTCACAGACAGGACTTTCAACACCACCATTTTCTCTACCCCAAGTGGTGTCTTGCTCTGTTTGATGTAACAGGATGCAGAATACTTAATTATCTTTTCAACAGATACTTTTTCTTGAGCTAGTAATTCCAAGATTAGAGCACTGGCAAGTTTGGTATCTGGTAAGGGCCTGCTCACAGCTTCCAAAATGGGACGTAAATGTTGTTACTTGTAGGATGGAGGAGTGAAAGGGTGCAGATGAACTGCCAAGAGCCCCTAGATTTATTTTTATTTTAAAATTATTTGTGCATGTGTGTGTCTTCATGTAGGTATGTCCACATAGAATGCACATACCTGAAGAGTTAGAAGAGGGTGTTGGTTCCCCGACTGCTAAGCCATCTTTCCAGTCCCCCTGAACACTTCTTTATTGTGGCATTGATTGTAACCAAGACAGAGACTTCATAATCTCAAAGCCCCTTTTTAGGCTCTACTTCCCAGCACTACTGCAACTGAAGATGAAGGTTTAAGTTCTGGAGGTGGCAGATGTCCAAGCCACAGTCCAGTGATAGTAATATTAGAACAAAAGCCCCGACAACACAACTCAAAACGTCAGGAGGACCATGCTGGAAGTGTTCAAACCTAGGTTTGTCAGTCCCGGGACTTACACACATTGTAAATGTTACCACCCACTGGCTTCTCAGTGCTATAATAAACAAGATAACACACTTAAAAACTTCTGGTTGCTATAAAGTTCTGAATTGGTACAGATGTTTCTAAGACATTGGAGATCCTGGTGTAAAAGATAGGAAGTGATTTTGACAGAAAACAACCCCCTGTGCCTATCTAGACTCCAGATTCTAGAGGGGTCGGGAATAGTGCTGATCAGTGGCCAGTGCAAATGTGAGGCCTGGTTGCTATAACATCATTGAACGTGAATTGACACCACTGCACACAGCAGAGCACTTCTTCACCAGCTGACTGCAGTGATCTTTAACTTACGCAAGAGAGGCTAGAGAGTGAGTGTCAACACAGAGTTCAGCTGCATGTGCTCACTCCTCTAAGTGCTTGTGACATGCTATGTCGGGAGTTCAGTGGTTGAGTTTCACAGAGGGCAGTGTGATTCGTCGGGATCATTAGGATCCTCCTGGAATAACTTCCTTAAGTTGATTGCCTTTGACAGATCAGTTTGCTTAGATTAAAAGGCAATTGCTGCTGTCTAGTCAAATTTAAACACTTTGGCTAGAAGAAGCTGAACTCTAACTCTGTCCAGTCTGTAGAAACACCTTGATGTGAAAATTGCATCGCATGTAGTGAAGAGAAAACTGACTTAGCAAGATCCAGGCGTGTGGTTTTGTAATAGCAAGAGGGAGCATTCACACTAGGGAAAGGATGCCAAACAAAAGCCAGTGTGGAGGGTGTGAGGAGGCAAGAGTACATTGTTTTTAATAACAACTTTGCATCTAACGTGCTAAGTCACCACAGCGTTTGTGATGTGACTGCTTTGTATTCATGTAACATTGACCATGTTAGTTTGGGGCAGAAAAGACCGGTCTTCTGAGATGAACAATGAAAGGTATTCTGGTGTATAAGTGTCTCCTCCTTCCGCTTTATGAATGGGTTCAGGAATTTCACAAAAGAAACAGAAGCACTGACAGAATTGGAATAGCAGTGTTCAAAAGTCTAAATCCCCTTACACAAGACCGAGCAGAACATCTGGTTTAAGTGAAATTTAAACTTGACTTAGTTAGGGTTTCTATTGCTCTAATGAAACACCATGACCAAAAGCAATTGGTGGGGGGCATTATTTGGCTTACACTTCCACATCATAGTCCATCACTGAAGGAAGTCAGGACAGGAACTCAAATAGGGCAGGATCCTGGTGGCAGGAGCTGATGCAGAGGCCATGGAGGAGTGTTGCTTACTGGCTTGTTTCCCATGGCTTGCTCAGCCTGCTTTTTTACAGAACCCAGGACCACCAACCCAGGGATGACACCACCCACAATGTTCTGGGCCCTCCCCCATGGATCACTAATCAAGAAAATGCCTTACAGACCTACTTCTGATTGAGGTATTTTCTCAACTGAGGTTCTCTCCTCTCCAATGACTCTAGCTTGTGTCAAGTTGACATAAAACTGTCCAACTAATGACTAATGACTTAAATTACATCTGTAGCCTTCATGGGCTGATGACAGACTGGACGCTGAGAGATATAAGCTGACGTCTATCTGTGACACCTAGCAAATAGTACAGATTTGGAACCAGTGTGAGAAATGAGGCGTTCTCAAATGGACCCTTAGTTTTGTCACAGCTTCTCTTTGTATTTAGATTGCTTGATCTTTGGACTGGGATGATAAAAGTGGAGAATGAGAGCCTGGTCCGATGGGTTCTGCTCTTCTCTTAGGAGTAAAAGGGAAGAGCACAATCCTTATAGACCCAGGCTACAGAAAGCATTGGCTCTCTAGAGTTAATTGAAGAGAGTGTGGTTCACATTATCCTTACACCGAGAGAAGGGCTACCATGTCCCTCATGGAATTTTGCAAACATCAAGAGATCTAACATTATAGCAGTTTCATCATTCAAAGAAGCCTAGGTGTCCATTAGGCATCATCCCTTCCACTGCAGACAACCACTAATCCACTTTATTCCTTTGCAGATTTGCTTATTCTGAACACCAGGTGAGAATCATAAAGTAGATGCTCTTTCAAGACTGATTTCTTTGACATGTCTTCAAAATCCACCCAACTGGAGCCAATGTCAGTTCTTCATTTTCCTTGCTGAATGATTGTCTATTGCTTGGGTGTAGCACATTTTATATATTTACTCACCAGCTATAGCACATTTTGGCTTGAGAATAACAGTATATGAACATTCATGTACAAGTTTTAGTATGGGGAAATTATTTTTTTCATTTCTTTCAGACATATATATTTTCAGTTCTATGCTAACTCTGTGTCTAAATTTTTGAGTAATGCCTGTGAAATACACCACTTTACATCCCAACAGAAATGTATGAGGATTCCAACTTCTTTACTTTTTGTGATCACCTTTGATAACCCATCTTTTTAGCCAGCTATCCCAGTGATCATAAAGTATTGTCTTGTGGTTTTAATTTCATTTCCCTAGTGATGATGCTTCTGCTTAAGCATTTTTCATATATCTTTGCTTGGAGAAATGCCATTCAAATCCATACTGACTTTTAAATTGGTTGTCTTTACTGAGTAGGACATGCTCTTCATGCTCCTTAAGTCTCTATATCAAATAGATAATCTTAAAATATTTCTTCTTTTCTTGTGGCATAGGACAAAAATTTTAGTACCTTATGTAGTTCAATTTATCTTTGTTTTCCTTTTGTAGCTTGCAATTGTATTTTGGTGCTGTGTATCATAGACCACTATCTGATGCAAGGCAACAGATTTATTTTATTATTTATTTGTGTGTATGTGTTCATGTGTATATGTACATGTGTGTGAAGCTACGTATGCATGAGTATGTGTGCATGTAGAGGTCAGAGGCCAACTTTGGGTGTTTTTTCAATTGCTCTCCTCCTTGTTTTTTGAGACAGAGTCTCTCATTGAACTTGGATCTTTCTTTCAGATGGCTAGAGTAGCTGGCCAGTGAGCCCCAGGGATCCTTCTGTCTCTACCTCTGTGGAGTACCCAGAGGTCCTGGGGGTTTAGCTACGTCCAGAGTAGGGTGTCTGAGGGAAAAAAAATCTACGTATACTATGTTTTTATGTCTGTCAGCTTTATTCCTCTAAGACAAAATTCTATCAATTCAGCAATAGCTCCACCAGGCATTCAAGTTAGGAACAACTCTAGACATACCAAACTCTATATCCATCTATTTTTGTGAGACCAAAATGAGCCATCTTAGAAATAAGACCAAAATGCTTTCACTCAAAAACTAAGGCCTAAGATTTCTCCTTTTAGGAATAGGCCATTAGTTACTGAAACCAGTCAGTTCAGATTCCAGAAACCAGGAAGTGTAAAAGTACAGAGTCACAAGATAGTCACAAGGTAATGACTGCCGGACTATAGAATGTTCCAACCCTGCTTTCCAGGGTAACTGACCATAAAAACGTCCCCACCTGAGGGCAGCCAATGAGCAATGGTGGCGGGCAACCACTCTCTTAGAAGTAAGATTAAGCCATGATTTCTAGAAAGCCCCTAGAAGCGAGCCAATCAGAATTGTACCCATACTAGCACCCCTAAATGATGTAACCTTGTGATTTTTCCCTTTAAAAACTGAGCTTGCAGATAGGCGGGCACTTCCTCCAGCCTCCACTGTGTTGGATCTGTTGGATGAAGTCTCTGCCTAGGCTTGTATTTGGATATCCCAAATTAAACCTTGCTTTTGCATTCTGGCTTGCTCGTCTTTGGTGGTCTCTCTGGGGGTTGCGATCTGGGCACAACACTTTATTTCTTTGGATTGAAATCCTGTTTCCATAGCTTCAGTTCCGTCCAGTTCCCTAGCTCACAGTCCTGCTAACGCCTAAACTCCTATGCTTCCAGCCTCATCTTCATCCTCTGTACTCCCTTTCTCTATCTCTGCTACTCTCTACTCCTGGCACTCAGAAAATTTCTACCCGGGATCTGCTTACCCTTTATGGAACCTCTGTCTTCCTCTCTTCTCTTTCAACATGCTGTTCTGTCCATTTCTACAGAAAAAGCCTGCCTTTTCTTTCCCCGGGCAAAAGGTCTCTCCCTCCTCAGGAATGTTGTTTTACTTTCCACCTTGATATGTAAAAACCTCTTTGGTTCTCAGTCATTGCTCTGGAGAACCACTAGGCCTCCTCAAGGCGAGGGGTTGGTCTGAGCTTCATTAGCACAAGAAACAAAGCTATGTGTCTCCCATCAACTTGTCTCCTAAACTAAGCAGGGCAGTTAGTAACTTAGTAGTTCAGCAGATCTGGGGAACTGAATTGTTTGCCAATTGGTCTGGGCACACAAGGATTTCATAGCAGAAGACAGCTAAAATATTAAAGGCTGGGTAACACCAAATATTCATAATAAATGGCTTTGCCTCTTGACAGACCCTTGGCTGGTCAAAATTTAGCTTTAATACACAGCTGAATCTCTATAATATATTCTTGCAGCCTGCAAAATGCCTCTCCAGTATTGGGATGACAAGGTGCATACTGCCATGGCTCAGCTTTTACTTGGATTCTAGGGAATTGAACTCTGGTCCTGATGCTTGTATGGGAGGCACTTTACTGGTTGAACCATCTCCTCAGCCCAAAGATTTATACTTATGTGTTCTTCTGAGTTTTATAGCACTATGATCCAGGCATATGGCTCAATAGTAGATGGTTACTGTGATGACTATTCCTGGCTGTCAACTTGAGTACATCTGAAATTAACTAAAACCCAAGGGGCTGGGCACACCTGTGAGGATATTTTTTTCTTATTTAAATCATGTGAGATGGGAAGACCCATTTTTTTTAAATTTATTTATTTATTTTTTAAATTACACTCATGATATTCATTAATTACACTCATGATATTAATCACATTTGTGGTATTCATAGATTACATTCGCAGTATTCATTCAATTATATATATATAAATAAATAAATTTTAAATGCCGAATGTCATTTATTGAAGGGGGGAGGAGGTCTTAAATACAGGCTTACAGCACAATAGGAGGTCCCCGGAGGGCAGAAGTTCGCTACTGATGTTTTACAATCTTGCTTCTAATCTGTTAACGCCCATTATTCAGGATACACAGACAAGGAACTTCTCTTAAGCATTCAGGAGGGTGGAACCTGGCAGGGAATTAGCATAGGGAGGATATCAAGGTCAAGGTGCTCAAGCAAGGCAGCAGTTACCCAAAACGGGGGCCAGGGCCCTACAGGTTCCCCTTTTATTAAAAAATGAGCTTCTGACTTGGGTTGCATGGGATGTCAGCAGGTCACCTTACC
Source organism: Peromyscus melanophrys (assembly GCA_902168415.1). Lineage (NCBI taxonomy): Eukaryota > Metazoa > Chordata > Mammalia > Rodentia > Cricetidae > Peromyscus > Peromyscus melanophrys. The sequence continues at coordinate 6,967 of CABHPR010058457.1, read as the reverse complement.
CGTCATGGAGACGCCTGCCCAGGCCACACAGGTGCTCTGTCTTAGGTTGGGAGTGCCCCCCAGGCATTACCTGGAGAAGACCCATTTTTAATCTACATCTTTTGAGGTAGGAAGACTCACCTTTATTCTGGGTCACACCTTCTGCTGCCAACCTATATTGTGAATCCAAAATGAGCCATCTTTGAAATAAGACCAAAATGCTTTCACCCTAAAACTTAGGCCTGAGATTTCTCCTTTTAAGTACAGGCCATGAGTTACTAAAACCAGTCAGTTCAGATTCCAGAAACCAGGAAGTGTAAAAGTACAGAGTCACAAGGTAGTCACAGAGTAATGACTGCTGGACTATGGAATGTCCTCTCCCTGGTTTCCAGGGTAACTGACCATAAAGACGTCCCTGTTAGTTATTTGCGCTGTTACCCTGCAAGGAAAAGTCACAAAACAGGACAGAATCTGCTAATAAGAGTTTATTGAGAGGAAAGGGATAGTGAGTGCCCGGGGCCTGGGGAGACACGTGTGCGGAGAGATTAGATCTGGGTTATGGTGGCTTTTTATAAAGGCAGGGCGTGCACAGGTAGATGTAGATGATGTAGGCACACTGCACGCTTGCGTGGCTATGTGACATCATGGATCCTGGTCACGCGAGACACCTTGACCCGGAAATGGCTATCTTGACCTGGAACTGGCCAGGCAGAAGTGTCCGGGTCTGCCGGGTGTCCTGGTTATGAGACGCCCTGACCCGGAAATGGCTATCCTGACCCAGACCTGGCTAGGCGGAAGTGTCCCCCGGGCATATGCAAACACGCCTGACCCTTCAGTCCCCACTTGAGGGCAGCCAATGAGCAATGGTGGCGGGCAACCACTCTCTTAGAAGTAAGATTAAGCCATGATTTCTAGAAAGCCCCTAGAAGCGAGCCAATCAGAATTGTACCCGTACTAGCACCCCTAAATGATGTAACCTTGTGATTTTTCCCTTTAAAAACTGAGCTTGCAGATAGGCGGGCACTTCCTCCAGCCTCCACTGTGTTGGATCTGTTGGATGAAGTCTCTGCCTAGGCTTGTATTTGGATATCCCAAATTAAACCTTGCTTTTGCATTCTGGCTTGCTCGTCTTTGGTGGTCTCTCTGGGGGTTGCGATCTGGGCACAACAATATAAAGGATATAGAAGAAGAGAACTTGCTCTCTTTGCCTGCTTGTTCTCTCTGGCAAGTCTATTCCTTCATTGGCATTAGAGTCTACTTCAGAATTCTGGCATATACTGAAGACCATCTGAGACACCCAACCTTGTAGAGTGAACAACTACTGGATTTTGGCCCTTCTGTGGGAGACAGACATTGTTGGAATAGCTGGACAACAGTCTGTAAGCAATTCTAATAAACCCCTTTCCACACACACACACACACACACACACACACACATTCATTGTCTGCTATACCAGCAATGATTTTCTCTGAAGGAGACACCACATAACAATACTTTTGTGGTAGTTTGAATGTAATTGACCCCCATAAGCTCATAGGGCACGGCACTAGTGGGAGATATGGCTTTGTTGAAGTAGGTGTGTTCTTGTTGGAGGAAGTGCATCCCATAGAGGGGAGCTTTGAGATCTCATATGTGCTCAAGCCATGCCCAATATCTCAGACCCATTTCTGTTGCCTGCTGGATCAAGATACAGCTCATCCACTCTCAACTCTTTCTTCAGCACCATGTCTGCCTGCATGCCACCATGTCCCACCATTGTGATAATAGACTAAACCTCCAAACAGTAAGCCACCCAATTAAATGTTTAACTTTATAAGAGTTTCTTTTGACATCAATAGAAACCCTAACTATGACAACTTCTCTTCTTCATGGCCCACCAATGGTTGCAACTGGACCTATAACCAGACTTAAGGCAAAACAGGCTCTTAGAGAGAGATAAGAATTATAGTCCATTAGGAGGTGTGCAACACTATTAAAGAACTTAATGAGTTTGCTAATTCATTTAAGCAGAAGTCTGGGGAATATGTGTGGGAACAAATTCTAAGGTTGTGGGATAATGGTGGAAGGAACATAAAACTGGATCAGGTTGCATTTATTGATCTGGGCCTTCTGAGTGGAGATTCTAGGTTTAATATGGAAGCTGTCACAGTCAAGAAAGGTGTCAAAAGTTTTTTTGAATGGTTGGCTAAAGCATTTGACAAAAGATGACCTACTGAAAAGTGTTGCTAAAGTTTTCCTGCCTGACCCACAGTCAGGACAAATCTCTTTCACCTGCAAGTCCCATAGCCGCTCAGACCCAACCAAGTAAACACAGAGACTTATATTGCTTACAAACTGTATGGCCGTGGCAGGCTTCTTGCTAACTGTCCTTATATCTTAAATTAATCTGTTTCTATAAATCTATACCTTGCCACATGGCTTGTGGCTTACCGGCATCTTTACATGCTACTTGTCCTGGCGGCGGCTGGCAGGCAGTGACTCCTTCTGCCTTCCTGCTCTTTTAATTCTCTCTGTTAGTCCCGCCTATACTTCCTGCCTAGCCACTGGCCAACCAGTGTTTTATTAGCAACACATTTGCCATACAGAACATCCCACAGCAGAAAAGGATTTGGTATTGCCTGATATCCCTTGGCTTAGGGTTGATGAAGGCTCAGGGAAATTGAAATGCCTGTGGATACACTATGTAAAACCTAATCCTCCACAATGGGAAGGCCCAGAAGACATGCCTGTCACTCATCCTGTAAGACACAAAATGGTGAGATGGGTACCAGAAGATTTGAAGAGCTATGTTGTCGTCCTTTATCTTGTGCCAGCGGCCTTAGGGCTGGAGAGGCTATTGCTCAGTTGGATGAATTAAATGCAATGAGGTTAATTGGGCCCCAAAGTAGAAGGGGCCCCGTGGCATCACTGAATCACCAAAGGAAAGGTGATAGTAGTTATCATAATCAACAGCATAGATAAATGCAACTGCTCATAATGGCCTTATCCATGAAGGTCAGCTCAGACAAAGTGAATTATATAGTGGTATGACTCATACGGACTCTTGGTATTGGCTAATCAATCATGATGTTTCTAGGCATGAAATAGATAAGAAGCCTACTGAAATTTTGTTTAATTTTTATAAGTGGAAAATTCTCAAACAAATGAAAGAAAGGCTACATCAGAGTGTGGCCAAGTGAAATCTCAGACTGTAAACCAATTTCTATACGTGAGCCAGTTTGAAGATGCAGAGCCCGTTGAATGAAGGTAAGGCCAGGTTCCCCTGAGGAAAGACCTTGATGAAATACCTCCGAGTTTTAGCCTTCTTCAATCCTTCCAAAAGGGACCTATGGCCTTTTCCAAGGATAACTGTATGCTGAGGAAAAAGAAGCAATTCGACTTTCTGGGGTCCATTAAATAGTGGCTTTGAATTGACACTGATTCTGGGAGATCCCATGTAGGGGCTTATGAAGGCCAGGTGATTAATGGAGTTTTCACTGGTCCAACTTACAATTTTCCAGTGGGTCCCCAAACTCATCCTGTCATTATTTCCCCAGTCCCAGAATGTATAATTGGGATATTTATACTTAGAAGTTGTCAGAATTTTCAGATTGGTTTCCTGACTTGTGGAGTAAAGACTATTATAATTGGAAAGGCTAAATGGAAACCTTTAGAGTTACTTCTGCCAGGGACAATAATGAATCAAAACCAGCATCACATCCCTGGAGGAGTCACAGAAATTAGTCCCACCATCAGTGACTTGCACCATCAGTGACTTGAAAGATGCAGGGGTGGTGGTTCCCACACACCTCCCTGTAACTCCCAGTGCAAACAACAGATGCACCATGGAGAATGACAGTTGACTATTGAAAACTCAATCAAATAGTGACTCCAATTGCAGCTGCTGTACCAGATATAGTGTCTTTACTTGGGCAGATTAACACATCTGGTACATGCTATGTAGCTATTGACCTAGCAAATGCCTTTTTCTCAGTACTTGTCCATAAGGACCACCAGAAACAATTTGCTTTCAGTTGGCAAGGCCATCCATGTATCTTTACAGTCTTACTTCAAGAATATATTAACTCTTCAGCTGTGTTCCATAACTTAGCCTGAAGGGATCTTGATCATTTGTCTCTTCCGCAAAATATCACATTAGTTCACTATATTGATGACATTATGCTGAATGGACCAAGTGAGCTGGTGGTAACAACCACTTTGGGCTTGTTAGTAATACATATGCACATTGGAGGATGGAAAATAAATCCAACCAAAATTCAAAGGGCCTTGTGCCTCAGTGAAATTCTTAGGAGTAATGTGGGACATGCAGAGATATTCCTTCCAAGGTGAAGAGTTAGTTATTGCACCTGGTCCCTCCTACCACCAAGAAAGAAGCATAACATTATTGGACCTATTTGGATTCTGGAGACAGCAAATTCTTACTTGGACATGTTACTCTGGCCCATATATCAAGTGACTTGGTAGACTTCTAGCTTTGTGTGGGGCTTGGAATAGCAAAAGGCTCTTCAATAGGTCTAGGCTGCTGTGCAGGCTGCTCTGTCACTTGGACCTTATGATTTAGCAGACCTGAAGGTACTTGGGGTGTTAGTGGCAGACAGGGATGCTGTTTCATGCCTTTAGCAGTACCCAACAATGAATCACAGAAGACACCTTTGGGATTTTGGAATAAGGCTCTACTATCATCTTCAGAAAACTATTCTACCTCCTACTATTAGGCCTTAGTGTAAACTTAATGTTTGACAATGGGCCACTATGCTACCATGCTACCTATGGTGGTTTGAATAAGAATGCCCCCCCATAGGCTCATGTATTTGAATGCTTGGTCACCAGGGAGGGGTACTCTTTGAAAAGTTTATGAAGCATGGCCTTGTTGGAGGAAGTGTGTCACTGTGTGGGCTTTGAGATTTCAAAAGCCCATGTCAAGCCCAGAGTCTTTGTCTCTATCTCCCCTTGCCTATGGATTAGGGTGTATTTCTCAGTCACTGTTTCAGTGTCTCCTTGCTTCCTGCGACAATAATGGACTAAACCTCTGAAACTGTAAGCAAGCCACCAATTAAATGTTTCCTCTTATTGTAGTTGCTTTGATCATGATGATCCTTGATAGCAATAGAAGAATGACTAAGACAGAAGTTGGTACCAGGGACTGGTGTATTGCTGTAATAAGCCTGACCATGCTGCTTATTGGCAGATTGTAGACTTTGGGACTTTGCATTAGGAAAGCAGTTGAATGCTTTAAGCAGAGATTAATAGACTGTACTAGTAACCACATGGAAGACAATTCTGTGAGCAATGTAGATTATGACAGCTCTACTCAAGAAGTTTTAGAGGAGAAGAATATTAGTAAGTAGCCTACAGATTGCTCCTGTGATATTTTGGCAAAGAATGTGGCTCCTTCCCATCCCTTGTCCAAAAAAATCTGCCTGAGGCTAAGTTGAAGTGTTTTGGATTAATGGGGTTGGCAGAGGAGATTTCAAGATAGCCTAGTCTTGACTGTGTCATGAAGTTATTAGTAGCCACTCTTCTTTCCTTTTATTAAAAATATATTCTTTTCTCATACAATATATCCTGACTATAGCTTCCTCTCCACCTACTCCCCCCAGTTTCCCACCATCTCCCTTCCCTCCATATCAATTCCTTTTCTGTCATCAGAAAAGAAAAGGCTTCTAAGAGATAACAACTGAGCATGACAAAATAAAATATAAGGTAAAGCAAAAACCATCACATTGAGGCTGGACAAAGCAACCCAACAGAAGGAAAAGAGCCCCAAGAGAAGACACAAGAATCAGAGACCTACTCATTCACACATTGAGGAGTGATGTAGTTGTATTTTATAAGAAAAAAGAAACACTGTAGCTGTATTTATAAGTAAAAAGAAACACACAAAGCCAAAGTAAAGAGAAAAGCCAAAGAGGTCAGAGCTAAGAGCCTTAACCGCTTTCAGTTAGCTAGTCTCTCCCTGAAGCAACGACTCCTCCGCTCAAAAGGGGGGTTGTCCTTAAATAGAATTCTGTTCTGCCTTCTGATTGGTTGTAAACCCAACTGCCTAACTGCCTCATCACTACTTGTTCGCCAGACTCTGGCTATGGCTTGCTAATAGCTCTGACCCCTAGGCAACTTTATTTATTAACATATGACATTTAAATAAAAAAGAAAATATCACCATATTTCCCCTTTTCTATTTTAAAAAAAGAAAAACGCTTATAACTAACATAAGAAAAACTATACACTGAAGTACAATAACTATATACAATATATACAAGTAATAACTACCTAAACAATATCTAGTCTATTTTTATTTAACAAGTTCAGAGAAAATAATTCTATTATCTATTATCTATCCTATTGTATCTAATTCACTTTCTATCCTAATTAATCTTCAACTATAACTAAATAATCTTCAACTCCTTCAGAGACCCAAGAAGGAAGTAACATTACCTAACAAAAATAAAAACTTCCAAAAAATTGTGAGTTGATAGAAACAGCCAGCCGCCTGGACAGTCACCTGAGGTTTCTCCGCAGAGTTGGGGCATCATCTTCAACCTATAGGCTTAGTGTATCTGACAGACTCATTTGTGAAGTAGGATGTACACAAGGTCAACAGTTCAATCTCACCTTGGGTGAGAGCAGTCCATGTACCAGAAACACCTGAATTCCACTAGTGTCATGTCCTGATTCAGGATTTTAAATTCTGGAAATTGTTGATGGTTTTTTTTTTTAATTCAGCTATCCATCCTTCTTGACCATGTATGTGTGGCTTCATCTCAGCATCCTGTTCTTCTCCACATCCCTCTATTAAATGCCAGTCTGCTATTGAGAGGCGTGAGCTTAGTTACTCTTCAAGAATAACTGTTTCAGCTGCTGGTCCATTGCACATCAGAAGCTATCGGCTCACTGCCTGTTCAGCTGCCTTCAAAGAAAAAGGCACTGTACCTTTTCCAGATTGCGAAGGCCACTTCAGGGATGGTGCCATATTGTCCTGGCCTCAGA
>CABHPR010058456.1:0-10129 GCA_902168415.1 Peromyscus melanophrys | reverse complement strand
TGAGGCCCAAGCCATAAGAGGGAGCCCATGCTGGACCCTGCCTGGATGGCCAGGAATCTGAAATGGGATGGCTCAGAGACCTAGGGCAGAGCTAAACATAAAAACAAAACAAACAAACAAAAGTCAATGAACTGATTCCTAACAATATTCCGCTTTACTCATAGACCAGTGGCTAACCTATTTGTCATCAGAGAAGCTTCATCCAGCACCTGATGGGAGCAAAGGTAGAGACCCACAGCCAAGCGTTAGACAGAGCTTGGGGAACCCTGCAGAAGAGGGGGAGAGGATTTTAGGAGCTAAAGAGGTCGAGGATACCAGGCTGCATATATGTTATGGTTGTTAGCTTGGTATTCTTGTGGGATTCCTAAGAGTGGGAGTGGGGGTGTCTCTGACTCTTACTTACTCTTGGGATGTTTTCCTCCCACTGGGTTGCCTTGGTCAGCCTTGATATGAGGGCTTGTGCCTAGTCTTGTTATAACTTGCTATGCTGTGTTTGGTTGACATCCCTTTGGAGACCTGCTCCCTTATGAAGGGAAACAGAGGAGGAGTGGATCTAGGGGAGAGAGGAAATGGGGAAGAGAACTGGGAGGAGTGGAAGGAGGGGAAACTGTGGCTGGGATGCAATGTATGAGAGAAGAATAAATATAAAAGGAAGGAACAAAGGAAGGAAGGAATGAAGAAAGGAAGGAAGGAACGAACAAACAAACGAACGAACGTAGGAAGGAAGTAAAGAAAGATTTATGTGAAACCATTTCACTCTACAGCAAGCAAACAAACTCACAGGCACTTTAATTCTTACCAGTCGTGGGTGGATTGTCTTTTGTGCAGTTCAATTCTTTGTGAGGTAGATCTTTTATAGCTTTTTTTTCTTCAAAAAGAGAGCATTTTTGAAAATAATCTGTAAAAACAAACAAACAAACAAACAAACAAACAAACAAAAAACCCAGAAACAAAATCACTCATTTTCATGAAAATATTATGGCTTTGTCTGCCTACTTACTGGTACAAAGATCTACCACGTCCCAATGACATAAGTAGACAAAGCCTAAGATTCCCATCACCCCACAGTCAATGTAGTCCTCAGCCTCCTATTTTGAAACCACAGGTACTTCTGGGACTCAAGAAAGACCATGATTTGAACAGAGGACAGGCCACTGCCATGACTCTAAAGGGAGTGAACCATACCCTTCCATGTTAACACAAGACGAAAACGCTAACTCTTGGGGGAGATGAAGCAGACATAGATATTCATATTTAAGGATGTAAACTGCCTTAGCTTTGGGAGGAAAGGGGATAGCTAATTCTGAGTAGCTCTAGGTTATTTTAGAATGTGAAATAAAAAAAACTCAACATGTATCTATGGAACACTGTTTTCTTCCTTAAACTCTCCTCATTTTGACCAGCTTACTCCTCCACGCACACTCTCACTCTCTCCTGGTTTACAGCTGACAGGCTTCTCTCTAGAACTGAATTTCTTCACTTTCCTCCCAGAGTCTTGTCCTCCTTACCCCACCCCTTTGGCTTCCTCCATCACTCACACCAGGTTTGAAACGGATCATCAATAATACCCAGGATTATTAGTTAGCCGTCTTGCTATTGGACTTGACCTGGTTCTCCTCCTCCCCAGCTCTTACACATTGCCCGTCCTGGATTTGCATCACTTTTTTGCCATCACTTCTTGTTGTTTTTTTATAATCTCTTCTCCCTCCATCCACCCTTTAAAATGTAACACTTCCTACAGTCTTGTCACGATGCTTCCTCCTCATACAAAATCTTCCCAAGTGATGCCATGTATTGCTATGGTCTTGCCTGCTGCCTGTATGTGCGGGATTTTGTGCTCACTAAACACAAAGGTATTATGTTCAACTCAATATGCCCAAAACTGAAATCAACACGTGCCAACTTAAATCTATAACTTATCCAAGATTGTCTACCTCTTTGAATAACTTCATGGTTGCTGAGTTTACATCATCAGAATATTAAAGTCACAATGTACTTCTTGGACTCCTTATTCCCTGGATCTTGATATTCATCAGCATCTGCTTCCTTGGTGCTGTGCTCTTTACCATTCAAAGTCACCTCCTCTCATGTTCTTCAGACACTTATCTCATTATCAGGTTTGAAACAGGCCTTCTCATTTCTCTCTTTGTCCTAGTGACTCTGTTTTCAGAATCCTGCAAAAGCGCCGTCTATAACCTAAGTTCAGCTATACCAATTCTCTATTTGAAATGTTGCAATGGTTCTCCATGGCTGTGATGCCTTGCAAAAAAAGACAACAACATTTAACTTCTGTATCCACACACCATTGCAATGTGATTTTGAAATTTCCCTGGTTAACAAAAAAAAGAAAAAAAGAAAGAAAGAAAGAAAGAAAGAAAGAAAGAAAGAAAGAAAGAAAGAAAGAAAGGAAAGAAAAAGAAAAGAAAAACAGTGAAGTCTTCTGTGTGAGCTGCCTCCCAGATTCCTTTGGCTAAGAGAATGTGCAAAATCAACTCTGATCTACTATTAAGTTAAATTGTTTAAAAGATTTATATATTTATTATATATACAGTATTCTGGCTGCATGTATGACTGCAGGCCAGAAGAGGACACCAGATCTCATTACAGATGATTGTGAGCCACCATAAGGTTTCTGGGAATTTAACTCAGGACCCCTGGAAGAGCAGTCAGTGCTCTTAACCTCTGAGTTATCTCTCCAGCCCTCATGTTAAAATTTTTGAGAGACCTGGCTCATGGTCACCCTCAATCTTGGAATTCTGTAAGCTGCTATGTAAACAAGCCAGGACATCCTAAGGAACTATACAAAGGAGGGTCATACTGTTAGTCATTCTAGCTGGCTTCCTCCTCTGGGAAGCTGAGGTGCCTGGACTGGTAACTGACCACATACACACGTCTAAGTTCAACTTGGACTGGAGGAGCCACTCAGTGGAGATCACCCTAAACTGACAAACCACGGAAGCATAAGATAAATAAATCGTTGTCTTATCTCATTAAGTTTATGCTGATTTATTAAGCAGAAAACCATACTTGATAAAAAAATATATTAAAATTTAGGAGAAAACTGTGTTTTTCATAATGTAGTTAAAGCTAATGAAATGAAAATACTAAATCCTGAAAATGCTTCTTCTCAGAGTAAGCTAATGAAGGATATGTTTCATGAAAGAACATCTATGTTCTTGACTTCTTTGAATAGTAACAGTTTGGGTGAAAATATTGGAACTAACAACCATCAAGTCAAAATGTTTCAACAAATTCAAGACGCTATTCACAAAAGGAAGCTGCCATGCTTTGTAGGCTATATTAGAGCTCACTCCAATCTCCCTGGTCCTTTAGCTGAGGGTGATGCAATGGCTGATAAGTTAACAAAGATAATGGCATTATCCCAAGTGGAAATGGCTCAACAGTCACATGTTCTTCATCAAAAATTGCTTAAGAAAGCAATTCAATCTTACCAAAGAAGCAGTTCATCAAATAGTTAAACAATGTGGGGTATGTCCAAAATATTTTCCTGTCCCTCACTTAGGGATAAACTCTCGAGGTCTTCTTCCTAATCATCTATGGCAAATGGATGTTACGAATATTGTAGAATTTGGCGAAGTAAAATATGTACATGTGACCATTGACACTTATTCAGAATTTTTAATGACTAGTGCACAACCTGGGGAAGCTACAAAGCATGTAATTATGCACTGCTTTGAAGTGTTTTTTGTATATAGGTATACCAAAAATTATTAAAACTGATAATGGTTCTGGATATAGTAGTAAGGCATTTCAAAAATTTTGTACCCAATGGGAAATCGTACATAAAACAGGTATTCCTTATAATCCTCAGGGACAAGGTATTGTAGAAAGGGCTCATAGCAGTCTTAAAATACAACTTCAAAAAATAAATCATGCTCTTTTTGTTCTGAATTTTTTGATTATGGATGTCCGTGAGCATTCTGCGGCAGATAGATTTTTGACACAGTGGCATCCAAGAGACTTTTGCTCAAGTGAAATGGAAAGATCCCTGCTCGGGATTATGGAAGGGTCCCGATCCTGTTTTAATATGGGATCGTGCACATGTTTGTGTTTTTTGACAAGAGGAGAATGAAGCTCAGTGGTTACCGGAGCATCTGGTAAGGAGCATGGAACTAAGGAAGGTCAGCTCCAATGACGTTCCTATAAAGGAACCAGAATGAAAGTGGCTCAATTAGTGTTTCTGAGGTTTTGTCACTGGTTAATGCAAACTGAGGAAATAGAGTTTGGAGCTGTGCTGCTTTTGGCTTTACTAACTCCTTTAGAAAAATACTTTATATCACCTAATAGCTGTGCAGTATTTGGTGAAGAACTTTACGGCAGCTAAATACAATAATTTCACCCTCAGCGTGAAGTGAAGTTTTTTGGTAGAACAAACCAAAAGTACTCCTGTAATAGAAACGTTTGTCTGAATTGAAGCACTTAGGGGAGCTATTATGAATTTGGGTGAAGGGACAGCCTCTAGTTAAAAACCGTTTACCGCTGACAGTGCATCTCTGCTGGTTCAGGAAGGGCTGAAAGAACTCATGGCAACTTTGGGGTGTGGCTTCGTCCCGAGAATGTTACAGTCTCCTAGCAACAAGTAACACAATTCTATAAAAACAATCACTAAATCCCAGTGTTGTATAGCACAGCTGACTATAAACTTCTAAACTTTAGAAATGATGTATGTACTTCCTGTCTAGTTAAGAGAATCTTTCTAATAGAGATAGTGATAATGATTAAGAGTAAGAAGTAGAAAAAGATGAAAATAAGATATGTGAGTTTGTAGAAATTATTCTGTCTTGTTAGATCTATGTTAAGAAAACTTTAGGTGTTTGCTAAGTTAAATATATGCTAATGGTAGCCTTTATAAATTTGTAAAATAGATCTATATATCCTTTAAGAATATAAGCTTGCAAGAAGTATCTAAGGTAGTCTTAAGACATGTAGTAATAAGTTTGTAAGAAGTAAAGATGCTAGCTGTAAATGCAAATTTAAATAAGAAATAAGAAGATGGAATGAATATAAGAAGTATATAAGAAGTGATAAATATATTTGCTAAAGTAGTTATATAGTTTCCTTAAAGAGTATAAATAAGCACATGTTATATGTGAGTTTGTGAAAAAGTGTAAATATTGAGTGTGAATCGATGTTTAATGTATATGGTTGAAAGAAGCTGAGACACAGAAGGAAGTGTCCTAGTAGACTGCAAAGTAGGCAGTCTGAATGGTCTCAAAAGCTCCAGAAACCGCTAAGAAGCTAAGAATGGTGGATGCCAGAACCAGCACAAGGCATCCGCAGTTGAGATCTGTGGAAAATCAACACAGAAAAACCTGAGCTAACATCAAAAACAGTGCGGTTTAGAATACTACTGTACCTCGAAAGGTCTCTGTCTGTGAGAACAAAAGTTGCAGAGACACTTGTTTGAACTAACATTGTTAACTACAAAAAGTTTTGGTTGTAAAACGTCTCTTCATATTTGGAAGTGAAAGCCTGATACCAGAATTTATTTCTTGTTTGAACTTTTTGAACTTAAAATGAGGTAAAACTACAAAAAGATTTTGGTTATGGATTTCTTCATATTTGGAAGGCTAGTACCAGAATTTATCATTTGAATTTTAGGACTTAATGAAATGAATAATAGTGATTTCATTGCAATGGGACAATTTTGAATTTACTTATGGTAACGATCTAGGAACTGTTTTCTGGAATTAGTTGTGTTAAAAATGGAACTGTTTAAATGAAGAAATTTACTTCTACTTAGAATCAAGATGCAGTTTTGGGTATGCATATATGCTTTATTAACTGGTGATTCATGAATCGTTTTATGGAACTGTTTATGTAAAAATGGAATTACTTATGGAACTGGTTTTGTGTTATAAATGAAACTGTTTAAATGGAAACATTTGGATTTTCTAACTAGGCTTGAGACTTTGCTTAAAAAATTATAAAGAAAAAAGAGAGTTAATATTCCTTAGTCTATTTAATTTAATATGTTTGAGCTCCTCTAACTAGGTTTGAGATTTTGTTTAAAAAATTATAAAGAAAAGGAGGAGTTATGAGGTTGAATTATGTTTGCAGAAATTATGTTTAACCTATTGATATTAATGCACCCTGGTTTTGTGGAGTTAAGGAAATATTTAAGTTTGATGTGAATACATCGAAGTTTTTCCTATGTTCTGTTAGCAAGAAAATTCAAATGGTTCTGTTAAGAGTTTGCTTTGAGTTGTAAGATTGGGAGAATTGTGACTATGTATAGCAATATTTATGTTAACCTGTTAATGGTAGTGATGAAGTTAAGCGATTCTTTAAGTTTGTAGTTATCTGAAGAGTTTTTGGTTTAGAAAGGGCTTGAGGCAGCTAACACTGCTGTAGTCACCTTAGACCTAATTCAAAACAGAAATGCCATCTTTATCATCCTCTACTCCCATACTGGGAGGTATAACAGCTATGGAGATTGCTGTAAGCCATAAATAATGACTTATTTTTTATATATTAAGTAAGGGGGACCTGTGCGAGCCCATTTTCAGGTTCCTTGTGGCTTTACCCAGCAGGTCCATATAGAGAGGATGATTAGGACCACGGGCCTGAGTGCAGGTGTCTGAGATGGTCTGCACTTGGCTGTGCTAGGGATAGGTCTTTTGCTCCACCCCTTTGCGTCTCTATAAATACCCTGGGGCAGAGACAGTCAGGACCCCTTGGAAAAGGTTCCAGGCCCTCTTGAGGCTATCTTTTATTTTCTATCTGTTTATCTCCACAATCTAAATCCTTCTATCTAATATTTCCTGCTGCTCACACTCAAGAAAACTCTGGGGAGCTGTGGGGTTGGTGGGTAAATGCCCCACAGGCACCCAAGTTTGTAAAAGAAACACTACTAAAGCATGCATCACACATCTATCCTCACATATTGATAGTGAGAGGCTGCAATACCCCACTTTCACCAACGGACAGGTCATCCAGACAAAAACTAAACAGAGAAATACTAGAGCTAACAGACATTATGAACCAAATGGACATAACAGATATCTACAGAACATTTTCACCCAAACACAAAAGAATATACCTTCTTCTCAGAGCATCACAGAACCTTCTCCAAAGTCGACCACATAACTGGTCACAAAACAATCTCAACAGATACAAAAAAAATTGGAATAACCCCTTGCACCCTATCTGACCACCACGGAATTAAAACTGGATTTCAACAACTGTGGGAGGTCAGCTCCCACCTTCTAAAGGGTTCCTATGAGGAGAAGAGAGGAATAAGAAACTTTTAGATAGAAAGATAGCAGAGAGGAGACAGATAGAGACACAGGAAAGCTTTGGAAGGACCTGGATCAAAATCCACTGGCCCCTTCTGTCTCTTCAAAAGGGCTTTTTATAACAATGCCAAGAGGAGGGCCAAAAGACCTCCCCCTTGCTAGATCAAAGCACACTGCACAGCCAAGTGCAGACCCTCCCAAACATCTAGTAACCATGCCTGTGGTCCAATCATTCCCTTATGCAGCCCTACTGGGTAAAGCAAGCTCTGATCTCACCAGGAAACCTATGTGAGCCTCCACAAACAACAATAGAAATAACAGAAAGCCTACAAACTCATAGAAACTGAACAACTCTCTACTGAATGACTGTTGGGTCAAGGCAAAAATAAAGAAAGAAATTAAAGACTTCCTAGAATTCAATAATAATGAATGCACAACATACACAAACCTATAGAACACCATGAAAGCAGTGCTAAGAGGAAAGTTCATAGCACTAAGTGCCTACGTTAAAAAATTGGAGAAATCTCATACTAGTGACTTAACAGCACACCTGAAAGCTCTACCACAAAAAGAAGTAAGCACTCCCAAGAGGAGATGGAAGGAAATAATGGAACTGGGGGCTGAAATCAATAAAATAGAAACAAAGAGAACAATCAAAGAGTCAATGAAACGAAAAGTTGGTTCTTTGAGAAAATAAGCAAGATAGACAAATCTTTATCCCAACTAACTAAAAGACAGAGAGAAAATATCCAAATTAACAATATAAGAAACAAAAAGGAGGACATAAAAACAGACACTGAGAACATCTGAAGAACTGTTAGGTCATACCTTAAAACCTGTACTCCAGAAAATTGGAAAATCTAAAAGAAATGGATAATTATCTTGATAGATACCACTTACCAAAGTTAAATCAAGATCAGAAAAACAATTTAAATAATCCTACAATAGGTCGGATCTATTTTAATCGAAGCCATCATTAAAAATCTTCAAACCAAAAGGTCCAGATGGTTTTGGAACAGAATTCTACAAAACTTTCAAAGAAGAGCTAATACTAGTAATACTCAATTATTTACCAAAATATAATCAGAAGAAATATTGCCAAATTCTTTTTATAAGGCCACAGTTACCCTAATACTCAAGCCACACAAAGACTCAACAAAGAATGAGAACTACAGACCAATTTCTGTCATGAACATTGATACAAAATATTCAAAAAATTACTGGCAAACCGAATACAAAAACACATCAAAAAGATTATCCACTATGTTCAAGAAGGCTTCATCCCAGAGATGCAGACATGATTCAACATAAGAAAATCTGTCAATGTAATCCACCATATAAACAAACTGAAAGAAAAAAAACATATGATGATCAAATTAAATGCTGAAAAAGCCTTTGACAAAACCCAACATCCCTTCATGATAAAAGTCTTGGAGAGATTAGGGATATAAGAGACACACCTAAACATAATAAAGGCAATTTACAGCAAGCCTATGGCCAAAATCAAATTAAATGGAGAGAAAATCAAAGCAATTTCACTAAAATCAGGAACAAGACAAGGCTGTTTACTCTCTCCATATCTATTCAAAATAGTACTTAAAGTTTTAGCTAGAGCAGTAAGACATTAATGGAGATCGGGGAGATACAAATTAGAAAGGGAGAAGAAAAAGTATCATTATGTGAAGATGATATGATAGTATAGAAAAGCCAACCCAAAAATTCTAACATAATTCCTACAGTCTATAAAGACCTTCAATAAAATCAGTAGCCATCCTTTAACTCATTCTTTTATTTCCCCAAGACATGGTTTCTCTGTATAGCACTGGCTGTCCTAAAACTTGATCTGTAGACCAGGCTGGACTTGAACTCACAGAGATTCACCTGCCTCTGCCTCCCAAATGCTGGATTAAAGGCATGAGCCACCACTGTCTGGCAGTAGCACTCCTATAAACAAATGATAAATGGGCTGAGAAAGATATCAGGGAAACAACACCTTTCACAATAGCCAAAAAATAATATAAAATATCTTGGAGTAACTCTAACCAAGCAAGTGAAAAACTTGTATGACAAAAATTTCAAGTCTTTGAAGAAAGAAGGTGAACAAGATATCAGATAATGAAAAGATCTCCCATGCTCATGAATTAGTAGGAGTAACATAGTAAAAATGGGCAGCTTGCCAAAAGCAATCTACAGATTCAACACAATCCCCATCAAAATCCCAACACAATTCTTTACAGACCTTGAAAGGACAATTTTCAACTTCATGTGGAAAAACAAAAAACCCAGGATAGCTAAAACAATCCTATATAATGAAAGAACTTCTGGAAGCATCATCCCTGATTTCAAGGTGTACCACAGAGCTATAGTAATAAAAACTGCATGGTATTGGCATAAAAACAGACACACCGATCAATGGAATGGAATGGAAGACCTAGACATAAATCCACCTATGGACACCAGGGTTGTTTTGTTTTGTTTTATTTTTATAAAGAAACCAGAAATATACAATGGAAAACCTGAAGCATCTTCAACAAATTGTAGTGGTCTAACTGGATGTCTGCATGTAGAAGAATGCAAATAGATCCATATCTATCACCCTACACAAAACTCAAGTCCAAGTGGATCAAAGACCTCAACACTAAACCAGACACACTGAACCTGGTAGAAGAGAAAGTAGGAAATAGCCTTGAATGCATTGGCACAGGAGGCAACTTCTTGCATAGAATACCAACAGTGCAGGCACTGAGATCATCAATCAATCAATAACTGGGACCTCATGAAACTGAAAAGCTTCTGTAAGGCAAAGGACACCATCAATAGGACAAAATGACAGCCTACAGAATGGGAAAGGATTTTTATCAACTACCTGT
>CABHPR010058455.1:0-20455 GCA_902168415.1 Peromyscus melanophrys | reverse complement strand
TGTGTGTGTGTGTGTGTGTGTGTGTGTGTGTGTGTGTGTGTGTGTGTAAGTACACAGGAAAAATAATATACTAAAGATAGTTTTAAAAAATCCTCCATAAACTAATTACAGGTTATATATAATAGGAAGAAATAGATAATGTATAATTTTATTCTTCTACTTTATAAAAACTTGTAGCTGAGCATGATGGTGCACACCTGTAAAGCAAGCACTCGGGGCAGAGGCAGGAGGATTAAGAAGTTCAGGTCATCCTCAGGTACAAACTGAGTTTGAGACCAATCTCTGTGTTATATGAGACCCTATCTAAAAAAGGGAAAAAACTTTTTAACTCACATGACAGCAAGATGAAAATGGTATAAATAAAAAGACAAGAAAAAGTTTAACAGAAGTCAACTGATGAGTTGGGAGTTTAAATGGCTAAAATATAGGGACCAGATTAAATGCAATCCAGGATCCAGCCAATGCAAGAGTTTCTCAGGGCTGGGGATGTAATTCAGTGGTAGAGTGTTTGGTTAGCACACATAAGGCCTTGGGTTTGATCACCAAACAACAACAATAAAACAAACAAACAAAAAAAATGTTTCAAGAGCTGGGCCTGGGCCTGGGAGTGTACTTGGGAGGCTGAGACAGGATCTCAAGGCCTAGACCAGCCTGGACTACATTATGACCATATCTTTTTTTAAAAAAAATGTTTCTATGCTGTCAAGGCACAAGTAGGAAACTGACTCCCCAAAACTGTTATCTGATCTCCACAGACAGACAGTAGCACAGTGTGCATGCACACATACATGCATACACATACACACATTTCTCTTTTTTTATGTGTATGAGTGTTTTGCCTACATGTATATCTGCAAACACATGCATGTCTGATACCTTTGGAGGCCAGAAGAGGGTGTTGGATCCCTTAGGACTGTTATTACAGATGGTTGTGAGCTGTCATGTAAACTGAACCAGGGCCCTCTAAAAATGCAGCCAGTGCTCCTAACTGCTATGCCATCTCTCTGGCCCCCAGGAAGTGTAATTTTTAAAAAGTGCTTCTAAGAGACACCATATTTTGTTCCTAGAGATAAATGGAATTTTGAATAACCTATGGGCAAGTATATAAAGAAGGAAAAAATCAAGATAGCAGAGCGCCTCACACTGAGAGGTACAATCATATGTCTGGCTTAAGAGTTGTAAATCCTGAAAAGCAAGAAGGCAGAGAACCACTTCTGTCCCTAAGCAGTTGTCTCAGGAGAAACTCAAAGCATAGTGAGATAAAAGCCTCTTCCAGAAAGCAGGGACAGCTGAGCCCTGCCTGTTGGGTTGACTGTCCCTTCTGCTACTCCCATGCCTCCTAATTGGGGCTCTGACCTTCCAAGCTTTATCAAGGGCACTGAGCTGCTCAACAATCTGAACAATTCATACCATTGTCTCTTCAAACAATGGTTCACCATGGTGTGAATCACAAAGTGATATTTTTTAACTATCAGAATGAATTCTTGTGGATCTTTTTTTTTTTTTTTTTGGTTTTTAGAGACAGGATTTCTCTGTGTAGCTTTGCGCCTTTTTCTGGAACTCACTTGGTAGCCCAGGCTGGCCTCGAACTCACAGAGATCTGCCTGGCTCTGCCTCCCGAGTGCTGGGATTAAAGGCGTGCGCCACCACCGCCCGGCTCTTGTGGATCTTTAGCCTTCTATACTAAGCTGTCATCTGATAGTTGTCTGTGAGCAAGGACTGGGGTTTGAATGTGGTGTCTAAAACATTAGATGACTGGAATTCGGAGCTGCAGCCTCTTGAGGCATTGTCTGGATATGTACAAACCAACTTATCTCCCAGAAGCAGAGTGCAAAATGCCTGTGAAGATTCAGGAAGAGAGGGGCTGGAGAGATGGCTCAGAGGTTAAGAGCACTGATTGCTCTTCCAGAGAACTTCGGTTCAATTCCCAGCACCTACAGGGCAGCTCACAACTGTCTGTAACTATAGTTCCTGACACCCTTACACAGGCATACACATACAGGCAAAACACTAATACACATACAAAAATGAATAAATATTTTAAAAAAAAGATTCAGGAAGAGAGAGGAGCAAAAGGCACCTCAAAGGCCAGTTCTATTCCTTGGAACATAGACAGCCCTGGTTTCTAGATGAATGCTGTACTAATTAAATGTCACTGTACTATAGTAGAAAATGATAGGTTTTATTTTGACTTTTGTTCTTGTTGTTTTGAGACAGTGTCTTCACTGTGTAGACCTGGCTGCCTTGGAACCCTTTAGGTAGACCAAGCTGGCCTCAAACTTACAGAGATCCGCCTGCCTCACAAGTACTAGAATTAAAGCACACCCAGCTCCAAAGATGATGTTTTTAAAACCATTCATCCCCTCATCTCAAAGTTAGAAACCTAGAACTTTCTCAGCAAAAATTAGCTCTTATCAATGCAGGCACTGAATATATTCTACTTTTATTTTATTTTATTTTATTAATTAATTAATTTATTTTTTTTCCCGAGACAGGGTTTCTCTGTGGTGTATTGGTGCCTGTCCTGGATCTCACTCTGTAGACCAGGCTGGGCTCGAACTCACAGAGATCCACCTGCCTCTGCCTCCCCAGTGCTGTGATTAAAAGCGTGCATCACCACTGCCCGGCTATTTTATTTTTTATTCTTATTTATATGTATGTGTCTGTATCTGTATGTGTGAATATGCAAACATTTATGTTGGTGCCTGCTGAGATCAGAAGTGTCATATCCCCTGGAGCTAGAGTGACAGGCAGTTTTGAACTACCTGACAGGGGTTCTGGGAACTGAATTGTCCCTCTGGAAGAGCAGCAAGCACTCTTAACCACTGAGCCATCTCTTTGGCCCCATATATCCTATTTTTGAACACAGAGTAGAACTAGTTTGCCTTTGTATAAAAGACACCCACAAATATGTCTGCTTACTTAGCGTTCAACAAGGAGGTACCTATGCAACAGAAGAAAAAAAAATGAGATCCCAGGATGCAAGGAAAGGAATATGGATGACATGATGAGAGAAGAAGGAATGGGTGTGGAAGTAGAGGAAAGCAGAGAAACTAGCACAAGATTCTGAAGTACAGAAACAGGTGGAAACTTGTTTGGCTGTCAGAATGGCAAATTTGGGGGAATTCCTAGGCATTACTCCCAGAGAGGTGAAAGAACATATATGAGTACCACATGGACTACTTGAAGGTTAAGAAAGGGTTCAGAAAGCCTTCACTGCCTCAGTGTTTGGGGTTTCTTTCTTTGGGAACACAATTGCTGTGCCCAGCACAGCAGATGCCACACAAGACTTCCCTGTCCCACACCATGTCACTCCAT
This sequence comes from Peromyscus melanophrys, assembly GCA_902168415.1. Taxonomy (NCBI): domain Eukaryota; kingdom Metazoa; phylum Chordata; class Mammalia; order Rodentia; family Cricetidae; genus Peromyscus; species Peromyscus melanophrys. The sequence continues at coordinate 17,137 of CABHPR010058455.1, read as the reverse complement.
AGCATACACATGAGTCACTGGCTCACTTCAAACCACACCAGAAAAGGAAGTCAACCATTTCGGTCCTAATGGTGATAAAAGACTACAGATAACATCAACACAGATAACATCTGCTGTCAGTAATGCATGATATATGTCTTCCAAGGAAAAGGTCACAGGGCCTGAGGAGGAAAGCATATTCATGAAAATTCAGCAAGGTTAAGTAAGGTTTGACTCTGTGCATACCCAAGAGTTACCAGATGACCACACCACAGCTTTAATTAAATTATGTTCTCTTCTAGATTCTAGGCTTCTCTGAACAAAGCCAGCAACAATCTGAGGATCAGAGACCCAGAAAGAACTGGAAGGGCTGGCAGAGGCAAGGATGGAGACTTGCAGTTGGGAATCTGGAGGCCTGAAGAGGTTTCAGGGGTTTGTTGTTGTTGTTGTTGTTTGAATAAATGAGACTACCCCACCTATTTGAACTTACCCAAGAAAGGCTTGAGATAGCTCAACTACATTGACTTCATCTGCTGTTCTGAAGTAGAGAAGAAATAGATCATACCTTCCAGATAAGACCCACCCACAAACTTAACCTTCCTTCCTTCCTTCACTACCTATACAGTCCTTTTCCCTTCCATAAATCTCTAGGACACCAGACTAAATTGGAAGGAAATTGGAAAAACTGAGACAGACCACAGCAATATAGTCTAGAAGAGATAAAGAGGAAAAAGAAAGTAACATGATACAGAACTTGGGACAGATACCAAGGACAAGGTCATTCGGACTAAACTAAATATTGTAGTTATCCCCCTTGAGAAACTTTGGAACTGGGTCAGAAACTGAAAGCAAATGACAGACCAGATGGACTGAGAACCTAGATGGAGCACACAGAACCTCGCTTCAGCCTGGTGTCTTTAATCTCTCTCCTAGTAGAACCTGAACATACAGCTGTCTTCACAGAGCTTCAGCAGCATGACTTAGTAATTATGGTTGTGTATTAGACATGTAAGAGCCAGCACCCAATGCCCCCAAAGCAGAGAAGAACAGATTTCCTAGACTGCAGAACACTCTAGGATTCACTCCCTTCTAGGTTATTGTTGCAGCTCTCTCAACATGTTTAGCAAGTTACTTTATGAACAGTGTCTGTCCTCTCCAGAATGTCCCTACTTTCTTCTACCAGAAAGGTTTCCAGGGGTTGGAGATGGCTTGGCAGCTAAGGATACCTACATTGGGTAGTTCACAACCACCTCTAACTCCAGCTCCAGGGGATCCAATGGCCTCTTCTGGCCTCCATGGACATCCACACATATACACACATACCCATATACATAATTTAAAAATTAAATTAAACAAGATTTCCAAATGATTCCACTTTTGCTGCCTCACTTCCCATCTCTTATGCACCAATGCCAAACCCTGTGAAATTCTTGGCTCTACCCTATTAAACATATTGCTTCAGGGCAGCTCGTCACAGTGACACTTGGATAGATATTATGTTCTCTCTATGTGCTCTCCACATGCATAACAAATACATTCCACCCCTCTTTTGCTTATAAAGTAAATCCAACTTTCAAAGACCAGGAAGAATCAAACCCTGCCTCTTTCAAGAAAGCTTTTCTATGGTTTTAAGACACAACAGTCTTGTTCTACAACTGCAAGATATTTGTAGTTAACAGCTTGGATATTCTTTGTTTAACAACTATTGTCTCTCTGGATAGATAATAAATTCCCTCTTGCCAAAATTTAAGCTTTATATAGTATCTACATTACACTGCTGGTTAAGCTGAGAAAGTCAGCAAATGCTTGACCACTTAAAGACTGTACTACAAGGTCTTGCTTTTCTCTTTCCACACTTCACCATCAAAAATGATGACGCTGGAAGCACAGGAAGGAGGAGGGACATGGGCTTCATGTTATCCTGATCTTGAAGTATTTTCTTACCCTTTCCTTCCCACTTTCACCCACTCTTGGGAGGAAAGGCCCCATTCCAGGCTTAAATTGACTGCTCTACAGATGGAGCCAAAGCACTCCAAGTGATGTGCAGACAGTTATACCTAACTCCATTCTTAACATCCTGATGGGCCTACTTGATAGTGACAGATGCTCACAATACCTGACCATGTTGGGAAGATAAAGGGAAGAAAGCGATGAGAAGAAAAGCCAAGACTAGTAGGAGTCTTCCAATACACATTTCAGATGGAGGCCCCTGAGCTAGTTCTGTTTCAAATTAAGCCCCTTCCTCAAGGTCTGTTTCAAATTAAGCCCCTTACTATAAGGTTTCATGTAGCTCAGGATTACCTCAGACTCACTATAAAGCTGAGGTTGACCTTGAACTTCTGATCCTCCTGCTTCCACTTTCCCAGTACTGAGATTACAGGCATACACAACTATGCCTGGTTTACCCAAGTACTGGGGATCCAACCTAGGGCTTCATACATGCTAGGCAAGAACTCTACTAACTGAGATACACCACTAACCACTCCCATCTTTTAAAAAGTTAATTTATGCCGGGCGTTGGTGGCGCACGCCTTTAATCCCAGCACTCGGGAGGCAGAGCCAGGCGGATCTCTGTGAGTTCGAGGCCAGCCTGGGCTACCAAGTGAGCTCCAGGAAAAGCACAAAGCTACACAGAGAAACCCTGTCTCGAAAAACCAAAAAAAAAAAAAAAGTTAATTTATTCATTTTATTCATGTGTGTTTTGCTTACATGTATGTATGTGCAACACATGTGTGGTTGGTGCTGGCAGAGATCAGAAGAGGCCACGGGATCTCCTGGAACTGGAGTTACAGATGGTTGTGAACCACCATGTGGGTGCTAGGAATCAAACCTAGGTCCTCAGCAAGTGTTCTTAGCTACTGATCCATCCTTCTAGTTCTTATTATTTTTTAAGAGAAGGTCTCCTTAGGTAGGTCATGCTGGTCTAGAACTTGATGCTATCTTGACCAGATAGCTTTGGACTCACAATTCTCCTACCTGAGCACCATTAAGTGCTGCCTTATAGGTATGCACCACCACACCTGGGTGTATCCCTTGCTTTTTAAATTCCAAAGATGCAGGACATGTGTGAGAAGGAATATGTACTTTACAAAGACAAGAAACCATCGTAGGCCAAGTCAGCAAAGACTGGCAGCTACCAAGAAGGTTCTCATCATTAAGGAAGCCAAAAAGCTGGGAACCAGACTCAGGCTGACCAGTCTACTCTCAAACCCAATAGCTCTGCTCCATGATACTCTGTCAAGACTTCCCTTACAAGCCAGAACCATACAGGTATATGGTGGGTACAGAACAAGAAGGCCAGGCAAGGGATCAACTCTACTCCCAGAGGGATGCATTCCTGGCCATCATACCCAAGGCACTCAGCAGTGTAGGCACAAGCAGGTATTCCCAAACCCACCTCCCCACTGTTTCTGGCCTCAGTACACTCTGGGACACATCCCCACTTCCCCACTTTCCACAACCAGCATCCACCATTCCCCCTAGATTTACTACCCTTTCCAGTTCTTTAGAAGGGCTCATCTCCACTCTCCACATTTAGGCTCACCCCTCAAGTTATTCATGCTTTTAATGTCTTTTGGGGACCTCCCGACTTTACAGGAGCAAATGCTGCTGCTCTCCAAAGGTTTTGAACACAAATCAAGATGGCACCTGCTTGCAAGGGAAGGGGATATTTATAAAAAATTTTTAGAGTGCCAACATTGATTAATGAGACATCAGTTATGTGATCATAAAAAGAAGATCACAGGAAATTGAACATTGCCCTTGCTCTCCACCCTAATCCTTTCAGAATGACAGGAAAAAAATCAAGCAAGTTGGGAATGTTTTAAAATTAAAACTAAACCCCAGTATGATGACATACTCCTCTAATCCCAGCACTCAGGAAGTTAATGCAGGAAGATCACAAGTTTGAATACAGCCTGGGCTACTTAGTGAGACCCTCTCCCCAAAAGAAGAATCAATACTATACCCCATGAAGATAGTTCCAAGCTCCTGAATTAGAAGAAAAGGCCACTGTACCTTCAACAGTTCCGGTCCCCTTCACTAGTTAGTCTCCAGGATCTGTTTTAACATTCGCAGAAGCAGGAAGCAACAGTACCCACACAGTCCCGAGGCAGAGTTAGGCAGAAAGGAATGCAGATTGTTTCGGAGAAGTGCATGAACAAGAAGGAAACCAACAGCTTACCCACAGCTTCCCAAGTCCAGAAGTGTTGGCACTGGGCTTACAACAAGCACTTTAGTACCTCAGAGGCTGTGATGGAAAGTTCCTCATCTGAAAGACCAATGGAAGAGAAGAAAGACACCCAGACAGAATACACCTGAGCTTCTCCCTAGTGCCTTTTGAGTGAGCAGTGGCCACACTTGAATGTGAGCCAAGGGAAATGGGTGGAACCAGAGGGAGATCCCAACATCTGACAGGAAAACAAAGCTGGTAAGTAGTTAGGCTTTGCTGGTTCCAACTCTTCTGGCCTCTATTGCCTCAGCTGTTATAATGCTTCTCGGAGTCCTACTGCTTAGCTGTAGGCTTCCCGAGAATCCCCACTATCGTACCTAGAGGTCTGTCTGCACTAGTAGTCAGCAAGGCTGAACAGAAAGATCATCCTGCAGACATGCCTTTCCCAGCTGTCACCCAGTATGGCCCTAAGAGGCTCTACTGGAAGACAAACATGGGGGCAGGAGCACAACACAGAAAAGAAGTCATTAACTGTGCTTTTCTCCTCTGTGTTGATTATCTATATTAAGCCACTGAATAATATGAATGTATAAATGATTTAAATCAGGGCTAGGGAGATAGCTTAGTTGATAAAGTACCTGCTACGCTAGCTTGAGCACCCAAGTTCAGATATCCAGCACCCATGTAAAAAACAGGGCACAGCAGCACATGTCTATGATTCCAGGGTTGGGAGGCAGAGACAGAGGATCCTAGGAGCTCACTGGTCAGTGTAGCCAGTATGCTCCAGGGTCAATAAGAGACCTTATCTCAAAAAATTAGGTGGTGAGCGACTGAGAAAGACACCAAATACCAACCTCTAGCCTCCAGGCACACATGTGCACATGTGCCCAGCCCTCCCCACACAGAGAGAATTAAATAAAAAAAATGAATCAAATCTAAGACTGCTCTCCTTTCCTGGGAAAGGCAATTCCCAATACGGATTCCAGACAACACTTTCCCTTCATACTTCATATAAGATATTCATATCACAAGGTTAGGCAGATCTTAACATCATCACAAAAAGCACACAAGATCACACTAGTCTGTTCAGTCCTCAGAGGTTTGTACTCACCACCAAAATTTCCATTTCAGGTCCCATGGAGATAACAGGAAGCAGAATTAGACAAAGCTTTTTCCAGACAGAGGTCTTGATGGCTGACAGAACTAGGAGTGGCTCCAGACACCACACATGCAGGAAGGTGTCTAAGGCCTGGAATCTCCCCTTCCTGCAGCACCAGCAAACTAGCTGACGTCATCTCTCTGGGTGACACAGGTTTGCCTCCTGGGCTCTGGGATTTCACCCATCCTCACCTCAAATCCGCACAACAAAGATCTGCAGCTGGCTGTTCAGTCTCTAACCTGTTGCAAATGGAGCCTTTTGACTGAAGGACTTGTGACTGAGTGGAGGCATAAGTTTCACCCTGGCCTCTAACCACAGATTTTACTCACAACCCTAGCCCCAAATACATGCTGCTTTTCCTTAGAGACAAAGCTACAGAAGAATTCAAAAAGAACATCCTGAGCCCCACAGAAAGAAGGATGAAGAAAGATAAAATCAGTCATGTTGTACTTCTCTGGAACAACAGATAGGACACAGGCCAATCCCCAGGCAGGAACATCTGGACAAACTTCCTCATCCTAACAGGAAGTTTTGGTCACCTGAAGCCCAGTAGAGTTTGGAATCTTATTCAAAAGCAGTTTTCTTTTCCCGAATTTTCATTCCACAAGGAGATGCTGCAGGTTACACATAGGGCACCAGGTCATCTTCAGTTTGTCTATGTGAGCAGTGTGTATACTGCGTAGATAATGCACTCAGCTTCAGACTGGGAGCTTTGCATTTAAGCACTGATTATCTCCTAGTCAAAAATAGGAGGGGATAAGTTTATTCTCTCCACTAAGCATGTCTGAAGAACATGATCCTACCATAATCAGATCACAATTTTCAAAGGGGAACTTTCAGCTAAAGCTTGTCCTAACAAGACACACAGGGAGAGAAGAGCTTAAGAAAATTAAGCATAGCTAACTCTATCACCTCTAGCCTAGAGACTCTGCCTCAGAGGAAAGGTCAAGCTTCCCTTATCTTGCACTCAGAATCCTTTGGAAGTACTTTTCTTCCTCTCTGAACAACAGGAATAGAGTCAAGACAGTGAAGCATGGTAGTGTATGCCTATAATCCCAGCACTCAGAAGATGGAGGTAAGAGTATCAGAAGTTCAAGGTCAGCCAAATAGGAAGCCAGCATGAAACTCAAAAATTTTTAACTTAATTTAAAAAATAAAAATAAAAGATGGACTGCTGTGGAATAATCCTTTTGTACACTGTAAATATGTATTACTCTCATTGGTTTAATAAAGAGCCAGCTGGCCAATAGCTAGGCAGGAAGAGGTTAAGCAGGAGAGCCAAAATGAGAGAATGCCGAAAAGGAGGGCAGAGTCACCAGCCAGATGCAGAGGAAACAGGAGATGAACAAGCAGTGCTGAAAAAAGGTACCACCACATGGTACAGTGTAGATAAGAATTACGGGTTAATTTAAGTTGTAAGAGCTAGTTAGTAACAAGCCTAAGCTACTGGCCAAGCATTTATAACTAATAATAAGTCTCTGTGTGGTTATTTGGGAGTTAGCAGGTGGGACATAAAAGTCCATCTACAATGGACATTTGCAGGGATTTTTCAAGGGTATTCTCCAGGGCAACACTAATGTACTAGTACTTCACACCATCTAAAAAAATTTTTTTCTTTTTCTTTTCTTTTCTTTTTTTTTTTAAACAGGGTTTCTCTATACAGCCCTGGCTGTCCTGGAACTCACTCTGTAGACCTGGCTGGCCTCAAACTCATAGAGATCCACCTGCCTCTGCCTCTTGAGTGCTATGATTAAAGGCATGCACCACCACACCGAGCTACCATCTATTTTTTTTTAATTGTTAACTATGTTCCTGTGCGTGAGTATGTACACATCAGCATAGGTACCTGCAGAGATCAGAGGTCTTGGATCCCTTGGAGTTAGAGCCATCCAACATGGGTTCTGGGAACCAAACTTTAGTCCTCTGGAAAATTAGGTTTCATTCTTAACTGCTAATCCACTTCTCCTGCCCCATACCATCTAATTTTAAGCATCTTTTTAATTTTTGAGAACTTCATACACGGGAACTGTATTTATACCATTTCCATCCCTTCTCCCCACTCCAAGTTCTCCTATGTCTCCTCACTACTCCCTCTCATATTCATAACCTCCTCTTCTTTAGTTATTCTCGCTCATAAAATAACCTATCAGTAGCTCGTACCTGAAGAGGACTGATTCTCCTTCTCTCAGAAGCCATTAATTACCTGTAGGTCTTCATCTAGAGGTAAAGCCTTGTGAGATTTCCCTCATCTACATTGGCATGTCAACTGATGGGGTGTCATTGTGCTGGTCTTGGTGGCCATATTGAAATTTTATGAGTGCAGCTTACCTGTTATTCATTCATTTGAATATATATAGATACACAAATATATCCACTTTACATAGCTTTGGGTCTCATAAAATCTATTTCTTTCAAGTATATTATACATTTGACCATATTCACCTCCTACCTTCCCCATTCTTCCTCTTCCCTATCCCCCTCCTACTAGTCTCCTTTCTTCCCCTAGTAGCTTTTCTATTTCCATGTTATATCTATATGTTTTATGTATCTATAAAAAATACATAGGATCCACAAATGTGAGAAAGCATGCAGTACTTGTCTTTCTAAGTTTGGCTTTATTTCACTTAATATGACACTCTCTAGTTGTATCCATTTTCCAGCAAATGACATAATTTCATTCTTCTTTATGGTACCACATTGTCTAATTTCATTCCCAAGAAAAATGTCTTTCTTTTCAGAAGTGTTCCTGGTATAATGCTTATCAGCCAGGATTAGAATAATCATAATTATAGTCAAAGAGGAATAGACAAGGACGATCTTTCCTGAAGTAACTAAGCAAAATAGGTAGATAAGAAATCAAAGGAAAGAGCAGGACTAAAGACAACATAAATAGGGTTTGGAGACATGGCTTGGTGGCTAAGAGCACTGGATGCTCTTCCAGAGGACCAGGGTTCAATTGCCAGCCCTACATGGTGGTTCACAACCGTCTGTAACTCCAGTCCCAGAGATCTGATACCCTCTTCTGACTTCTGAGAGCACCAGGCACACACATAGTTGTAGCTAGAGAGTTTTCTCCCCGGGTCCCGCCAAGCCCCAGCAGTCCGACAGCCCACTTATAAAATAAACACACAGACGTTTATATTATTTAAACTGTTTGGCCTAATGGCTCAGGCTTCTTGTTAACTGTTCTTATATCTTAAATTAACCCATTTCTATTAATCTATACTTTGTCACGTGGCTCGTGGCTTACCAGTACCTTACATCTTCCTTGTCATAGTGGTGGCTGGCAGTGTCTCCCCTCTGCCTTTCTGTTCTCTCAATTCTCCTCTGTTAGTCCTGCCTATACTTCCTGACTGGCTACTGGCCAATCAGTGTTTTATTTATTAACCAATCAGAGCAACACATTTGACATAGAGAACATCCCACAGCACATAGTAAGTACACAGACATACATATAGGCAAAACACCCATACCTCCCTTCCCCCAAAAAAAGATGTGAGTAGGGGATTTGAAAAATAAATACTGAATTACCTATAGCTGATGAGTTAGCAGGTTCACAGGTACCTAGAACAGGACTAGCCACAAGGAACATCTGGCATTACATGACATTTGCCAGTTGGGTCATTGACCCAAAACAACTTAAGACCAAATGGAATGGGGCAAAGATTCATGTGCCAGACAGGCTCACAGCCTCTTATCAAGGCCCAAATCAAACTGTTATTTCAACCAGATGTTGTCAGTCTTCACAATGAACACACCTACAGAACCCATATTAGCATTCGCTTCCTAGTCTCCTAGAGCTGGCTAGATAACAGTGCCTACTCCCTAAAGAAAAGGATCAATGTCACCTATTCTTAACAGTTCCAATATACCAGAAGGTACTCTCATTGGTGAGGTAGGGTCAGGATGGAATCAGGGCTTGTAGAATACAAAAGTAAATAAATAGAGTGCAATGAGCACTGTGGTGACTGTCCTAGGGAAAACGAGAAACCAAAGATTGTGGAACAGCACAGAGGACCTGCTGGAAAGTATACGGAGTCCAGTAAGTGCTCTTTTCTCCAGAACTATTCTACCAAATGCTGTGGATATTGCTCTGTATAAATAAAATGCTGATTGGCCAGTAGCCAGGCAGGAAGTATAGGCAGGACAAGCAGAGAAGAGAATTCTGGGAAGTGGAAGGCTGAGGCAGAGAGAGATGCTGCCAGCCACCATGAGAAGATGTAAGATACCGGTAAGCCACGAGCCACGTGGTAAGGTATAGATTAATAGAAATGGGCTAATTTAAGATATAAGAACAGTTAGCAAGAAGCCTGCCATGGCCATACAGTTTATAAGTAATATAAGTCTCTGTATGTTTATTTGGTTGGGTCTGAGAGGCTGCGGGACTGGCGGGTGAGAGAGATTTGTCCTGACCGTGGGCCAGGCAGGACTGGAGAAAACTCCAGCTACAAATGGCGCCTGGGTTGGCAAGAGTTTCCAACTAAAACCTGAGAAAGAAGATTCTAAAATGGAGCTAAAAACAGCTTCCTAGCTGTCTCTCTCAAGTTAGCAGCAGTCTGCAGGTTTGAGCTACTATGGCAGGTTCCTGGCGTTTGTGCTTGCCCTGCAGTATGGCAGGAATGAGGCGTCTCCAAGCGGCACATTACACTGCATGGTGAACTTAGTCTTTGCTAGTACAAAAAAAAAAAAAAAAAAACCAGAGATAGACAGAGATAGAGAGAGAGGTTTCTGGGCTACACGCTGCTTTGATTGAAGCACAGACCCACTGTTTCTAAGAGTTGATGGCTCCCAGAGCTGGCGATAAACTGTACCACTGCCATGTTGAGAAGCTGAGGTAGGCGGAGCCAGCAGCCACAGCAGCCATTTCAGTCTTAGAATGCTGCAGTTTAAAGCAATAGGTTCACAATATGGCAGATACAGATGAAACAACACTTTAAATGGTTTACAATGTGTGTAAAAAATACGTAGGCTTGAAAGAGAGAGAAAAAGGAATATATACAGCTATATAAAGAAATAGTTTTTAAAAAACAAAGTCTTTAAAGAGACAGTAAAATTAATATAAAAAATAAGCCATGTAAAGATGGATATTACACAAAAAATCTGGATTGTGTTGTCTTTGGGATTTTTAACTGCAGAAAAACATTTGATTGTAAAAGCTGTTGAGTTAAACCAATATGTATATACCTTGACTTCAAAATTTGGATCTAAGGATATGCTGCTTTGGAAAGGAGGTTCTGCTTTTGTTTCCACAGAAAGCCAGAGGCTATGGATTTGTTCAAGATTAAGATACATCAGGTTTGACCAGCCAAGACCTCCTGAAAGGTCTCCGATGACACCACGGCCCAGATGATCCAACATCAGAACGGTTTCAAGGCAACTGACTCAGACAATACAGCCTCGCAGACTACCCCATAATCCTAAAATTATCTTTGTGTCCCCATAAGATACAGTGCCCCCCTCCAGCAGGAAGTAGTAAGAGAAGCTACACCCAAATTCCCAAATATACCAAGCTGGCTTTGGAGATGGAATTGGCTCACTCCTTCTCTAAACTCAAGCATATTACTAAAAGAAAAGGTTAAGAGATTCTTGTGTCCCAAATCAGAAGAGCCCTCTGGTGTGGAACAGACAAAATTAAATCCGGTTAATTATAAATACGATCTCTTTCTAAAGAAGAAAAGGGGATATGATATAGATATACAGGATATAGATATGATAGGATAAAAGGGTAGATTGTTGAACCTACTTTTAAAGAGCAACAACTTGTTTAAAATGTTTTACATTGGTATAGATTTTAGTTTATTGATTCAACTTAATTTTGTTATACTGTATATATATTTCTACTCTTGTTTGAGGTATTATGCTTATGTAACTCATTTAGATTGTAATGGATAATTAAGAAATACAGATTAATAATTAGTCTCCTATGATAGTCAAACTTGTAGCATGTTAGTTAAGTTTTCTAGGTATACATAGATATATTTCAGATAGATAGGTAATCTTCAAACACTTCAAAGACCTACAGAATATGGCATTTAAAGTATTTTTAAAAATTTAGACTTTCTGGACAGTGAGACAAGTCTGCTCCTGGCAGCACCGATTTACTTCAGAGAGGAGGATGGGCATTGAAGACACTCTATATGGAGTTTATCTTCTTGGCAAAAATAGCCATTTGGGCAAGAAACTGTTCTTGCCTGGACTGCTTGATTGACTGGGCATGCAGGACCCATAGAAAGGTGACCACTGAACTTTGCTTGTGAAATGGTCCTTCAGGTTCCTGCTTCGCAGAGGAAACTACCAGACATTCTACAGGACACTGAGAAAAGTGACTGAGAGACTCTAGGCCTGTGGGCTAAAGACAGATGCCCCAACTTTACAGAGGAACTTTGGATGACTGTCCAGGCTGCCAGCTGTCTCTGTCTACTCTTGCAAGACTCCTGAATATTGCTTGCACCCTTTTCCCATTTCTCAGGTAATAGTATATCCTTCTGAGGTCTTTGATGTAGTTGAAGACTAGATAGTTATAATTTTCCTTAGTTATGATAAAAAAAATGTTAGATATGAAACCTTAGACTCACAAATATAGGATAGATAGGATATCTTCTTTAATTTTGCCAAATACAAATAGACTAGATATTGTAAATAGACTAGATATTGTAACTGTAATTCTTGCTTGATAATTGTTTTGTTATATGTAATTTTACTATGTGAAAGTTAAAACCTTCCTTTTTGAAAAAAAGAAAAAGAAAAGTAAAAGTGCTGTGGATATCGCTCTGTATAAATAAAATGCTGATTGGCCAGTAGCCAGGCAGGAAGTATAGGCAGGACAAGCAGAGAAGAGAATTCTGGGAAGTGGAAGGCTGAGGCAGAGAGAGATGCTGCCAGCCACCATGAGAAGATGTAAGATACCGGTAAGCCACAAGCCACGTGGCAAGGTATAGATTAATAGAAATGGGCTAATTTAAGATATAAGAACAGTTAGCAAGAAGCCTGCCATGGCCATACAGTTTATAACTAATATAAGTCTCTGTGTGTTTACTTGGTTGGGTCTGAGAGGCTGCGGGACTGGCGGGTGAGAGAGATTTGTCCTGACCGTGGGCCAGGCAGGACCAGAAAAACTCTAGCTACAACCAAATTCTCTGGGTTTTTCTAGCAGGTTTCAGGAGTTTCTGAGCCTCTGAGTGATGAGGGTATCAATAGTGAGTATGGTGCCTCGGCCTCAGCACTAACTGAATAGACAGGTGTCTCATATGTCATTTACAACTTACAAAGAACCACTGAGTAGCAAAAGACCTCAGAGGGTCCAGCTCATTCTTCAGTGAGGGAAACTGAGCCAAATCTTTAAAGAGAAAGGAAAAGGGGTCTAAATGAAGCAAGACCTGACTAAATCTCAAGGCATTTCAGAAGCAAACAAGATGAAGCAGCAGCAAGATTCTACTTCTGTCAGCAGCTCTGGTATCAAGTACATGGGGAAGGAAAGTGAGGTTTGTGTAAGAAGAAACTAAACCATCCACCTCTTCTTCAAAGACCCCTTAGTGTTCTTAGTGGCATCTCTCATCTCTTTAGTCTATCTTATTTCATAGCTCTTTGTAATAGGATCTCCAAACACTCTCCCTTTCCTTGCTAGAATCAAATCTTGCCTCCTCCAAAGCCTATGATTTGGAACACAGCCATGTACAGCTCAGAAGGAGCCATCAAGAAACACTGGACTTGTTATCAAACATTTAATGTTTCCTGAAACTCCAATTTCCAATGTCCAATCTCCACATGATAGGGAAATCAAAGGCAGGCAAAGATCCAGGTTGAGTCTGTGAAGGAGGTGAAAGGTGGCAAGAGGAAATCTGGATACACAGAAGGACAAGCTTCCCACATCCCCAGGTGACGGCAAACAGATACAGGCCCCAGGGTAAACTAGATGTGGCCAACACAGTTCTCTCTAGAAGTAAACCAAGTCAGAGAATGTCCATCATTTTATTACACTTTCTTCTTTTTCGAGATGACTACCTAGACCAGCTTTATCTTCATACAGGTCATCTGAATTCCCTTTCAGTTCTACTACAGAAGAGCTGTACTTGCAGCAATGGTTCTGTCTCATGTCTATGCTCACTCCTTGCTGTCCAGGCATACTCTCTGGGTTCCCATTTCACACCCATAAAGTCTCAACTTCTTTATCATGAAATAAGGACACTTTTGACAATAGGAAATTGAAACACAGAAAATGCCCTGCATAAGATCAAACCACAAATTAGTAGCACAGCAGAGATCAGAACCCAATTCTCCAAACATGGTCTATCAGTCCCCTCAACTGACCACAAAACCTCTGTTATAGGAGAAACATCTGCACTAGAGCAAGGAGACAAAGAAGCAAAACAATTTATCTGCAAGTCAGTTTAAGGAAAACAGCAGAGCCAGAATGTTTGGCAGAGACGAACTACATATTTCTTCTGTGACCTCTGACAGAGAGAAGACTGGAAGACTGTGAGAGAGGGGTAAGCAGAGCATACAAGGAAGTGGGAGAGAAGACCACTGCACAGACCAGCAGATGGCTGACTAAAAAAGAAAAAAGGATGCTAACCCGAGGACATGCTCAGCCGAAGAAGTCATGGTTTTTTAAGAGTGGCAGAGACTTAATGGGTTCTGGATCTACGACTAAAGTGCTACCAAGATAAGAGTCTAGAAGAAAATTTAGCAGGTTTGTTTGTGGGAAGAATTATTAAAGAGAGCATAAAAAGTTCTAACCAATAGAAAAAAATTGATAAAAAGGCTATGCAACTAAAAATTTCAGGGCAACAAAGAAACAAAAACCATTCTTTTGGCTAAGACACAGACAATATTTAGAAGCAATAAACATGGAAACAAGGCCCAAGGTCTCAACTGAAATGTAATTTAGAAATAAAGGCCAAAGGTTACATTCCCAGTAAAGAAAGGAAGGAGAAGCTGGAAAAGACCTTATTGCCTAATGGACAGGATTCCATGAGTGTGATATGGTAGCCTTGAGCACATCAGAGGCCCATTTGCAGAGTACCATGAGTGAATCTGGAAGGCAGCTCAGGGGACCTAAGCAAGGATTCCCCCAAAGGAACAAAAGCACCAAGAACAACCCACTATGAAGAAGTCATTACACAGAACTAGGCCTTACACGAAGGGCCGGAGAATTAGCTTGGTAGTTAACAGCACTTGATGCTCTTGCAGAGGACCCAGGTTCAGTTCCTAGTACCCACAAGGTTACTCACAATCATTTATAACTCTAGCTGCAAGGAATACAATGTCTTCTCTTATGGCCTCCAAGGCATGTACATGGTGTACGGATATAAATGCAAGCAAAACACTTATACACATAAAATACAAATAAATCTTTTAAAATCATAATTAATAACATAAATAAACAAAAAACAGGTTAGAATCACCCACCATGAGGTGACTAACAACTATTTGTAATTCCAGTTACAAGGAATCTGATGCCCTTTTCTGAACCATGGGCAGGTACCAGGCAGGAATATGGTACACACACATACATGAAGGCAAAACACTCTCTAAAAGGAATTCTCAAATTGAAAATATATCAACAAATATATACTACAATTTAAATCAACTTAAATGATTTTGCCTAATTTTGTAATGGATGAGCATAAGCTCTTTATCTATTCTATTACCCTACTTGTGGTTTGGTTTGGTTTGGTTTTTCCTGTATTTTTGTTGTTTGTATTTTGAAACATGGTCTCACTATATAGCCCTCGCTGGTCTC
The DNA here is from genome assembly GCA_902168415.1 of Peromyscus melanophrys. NCBI lineage: Eukaryota > Metazoa > Chordata > Mammalia > Rodentia > Cricetidae > Peromyscus > Peromyscus melanophrys. Next base: position 2,086 of record CABHPR010058455.1, on the reverse strand, counting down.
AAACTCAAAATCCTCCTGCTTCAGTGTTCCAAATGGTGGGATTCCAGTCATGAGCAACCACACCCAGCTTGTTATTTAGTTTGTTCTATTTGTTTAGATTTCTGAGATAGGACCACCTGTGTTAATCCCATGGGTTGAGAATAAGACCACTATCATAATTTAAATCCAAATTTGAAGCAAGCTTTAATTAAATACTGGCCAGGTGGATGGGCTCTGGCCAGTTCCATTTCTGGTTCTCCAGAAAAATGGCTCCAAATCAAGTTTTGCTGCAGCTTAAGTATATCCCATCAGGTCCAATCAGGGGCAAGCATACATCCTGACATACTCCCAGCCTACATCCAATCAGGGGCAAGTGTATATCCTGGCATATTTCCTGCCTGTGAACCTCCCGCCCACATGTGATCAAGCACATCCAGTACAGATGGGTCAAACAAACTTGTTTAGGGGAGTGAAAACCTGTGGCTTGTTATCTCCCATAAACAATAGCCTCTAGCATTTCAGAAATTATCTGTCCTTGGGCAAGGGGCTCGAATATCAGAGGCATTTTTTGTTTCATGGATCTCTTAGGCATAGTAATTAAAACTTAAAATGTAACTTTGGCTTTCACACCAGACTTCTTTTGTTGTTGTTTATGTCATAGAACTCATCCAAAATATATTAAAGCGAAAGTAACACTGCATAGCACAGCACACAGAGAGAAAGACTTCTCCACGAGGAAAGAGGATCCAAAAGTTGCAATCTTCAACTATTTGTTTTATTTATTATTTTGGTCTGCAAAAGTCCCCTTTTATATGAAGCAAAGATAACAGGTTTGTGGTCAAAAATTGCTTATTTTTAGAAAAATTTAAATACTAGGAAACTTGTTTAGTCCCCAAGCAAGAAACAAACAAACAAAAGCTGTTCTATGACATCCCATACCCCTTAGTGTGCCACCCTTCACCTGGGATAACTAGTGGCAGGTGAACTTGTTAGAATTCTGCCTTCACTTCAGCTGCATGCAGTTCAGGAGTTAAGCAAAGGTCTTGCATCTCACACCATCAGTGTGCACTGGAGACTACTTGTGTGCAGCGTGGTCAGGCAATCAGCGCATATGTGGTGTAGCTCCGTAAGCCCGCCTGCACATGTTTCATGGGAACCCTTAAAAAACTGGACTCAGACCCCACCCTCTCTCTGTTCTGTTCCCTCTTCCCTCCACCATCTTTCTCTCTCTGCACATGCTCCTTCCCCAGGCCTGGTTCTTTTCCTCCTAATAAAGCTCTGATACTGATACTGATACTGGGTTCTGTCATGACCGTGACCTTTCCGTGCGGTAACCAGCGCTGCCTATCATTCTTACAGAACTCAGGCCCCATTTCTTCCACTACAAAATTTCTTCTCCGGGAAACAGTCGCAAAAACTCCTGGTGAGATCTCCCCCTTCCACTCCTCTTTTACCCAGCATTTTCTTATCCCCAGCGGCTCCAAATAATGGGTGCAGCTTAGTTAGTGTTCTCTTTTGATTTTAAAATATCCCCACTGGTTCATGTTTTAAATGGTTGTTCCCCAACTGGATTTTGAGAGGCTGTGGAACCTTTAAGAGGTGAGGCCTACATAGAAAAAATAGGTTTCTGAGGGTGGGTCTTAAAGATTATATCAGGCCTCTGGTTCTTGTCACACTCTCTTTGCTTCCTGGTCTGTTATGATGTAAACAGACTCCACCAAGACCTGAGTAGTCTGTCCCACTCTCCTTTTGTGATGAACCAAAACCTCTGAAACTGTGAAATAAAAGAAACCTTTGGTCATTTAGGCTATGAAGGTATTTTGGGCACAGTGATTTGAAGGTAACTAACACAACTAAACAGCTCGAGTTCCCTAATTTATTGCACATAATTTCAGCAGGAAGAGATATCACAGGTGGAAGGGCCTGGGAAATCAAATGAACCAAAGTTCTAATTCCAGATCTTAGGCAAGTTTCTCCACCTCTCTGAGACAATCAGATTAATGAAAGTGCAAAACCAAAAAAAGAAAAGGAAAGAAGGAAGAGAGGGAGGGAGGGAGGAAGGGAGGGAAAGGGGAAGGGAGGGAGGGGGGAGGGAGGGAGGGAGGGA
>CABHPR010058453.1:0-14739 GCA_902168415.1 Peromyscus melanophrys | reverse complement strand
ACACACACACACACACACACACACACACACACACACTTTGAGACATCCCATTCTGTAGTCTAGGCTGTCTTGGAACTTAGTATGTAGTCCAGGCTGGCCTCAAACCCATGGCAATCCGCCTGAGTTGCTGGGGTTACATGGGGCTTCCTCTGCCCCTTTCAAGCCCTGGGAACATGTGTCCACCTGTGGCAGACACCCAGCATGTGGGGGTCCAGCCCCCACTTTTACAACCAGGGTACTTGAGCAGGGAGAAGTGGGAAATATTTAGATAGAAAGTGATACCTAGACAATGAAGAGAAACACAGGATAGCCTCGCGAGGGCCTGGCTCAAAACCCACCAGCCCCTTCTGTCTCCACTACAGGGCTTTTAAAGGAATGCCATGGGGTAGAGCAAAAGACCTCCCCCAGCACAGCCAAGTGCGGACCATCTCAGACACCTGTAACCATGCACGTGGTCAGCCATCCCCTAATGCAGCCCTGCTGTATAAAGCAAGCTCAGTCTCACTAGGACACCTCTGTGGGTTCCCACACCAGTGAAGGAACTGGGCCATTGTTTTCTCACCAGAATAGACATGATCCCTCTGTGTCTCTCTTCGACCAAGTCACAGATGATCTTGTTGTTGAAGTACTGAACAGGCTCCCACTGAAAGGACAAGAGGGAAGAGCTCTCCCAGCATGCACAGGGGCATCCAGCACATTGGTTTGACAGGGATTCTCCAAATACTTTCTCAAAACCTGATTTTCATACCCAACCTGAAGAATTACACTTTGGGGGGCTGGAGAGATGACTTGGCAGTTAAGAACATTTACAGCTCTCACAGAGGACTCAAATTTAGTTCCCAGTATGTACATCCTGTGGCTTATAACTGCCAGGCTCCAGGGAGCCTGCCCCCTTTTCTGGCCCCCACGGGCACCTGCGCTGAGGTGCCCATACCCACACAGACACATAGCTTAAAATCTTTAAAAATGATGCTTTGGGGCCTGGCGAGATGGCTCAGCAGGTAAAGGTGTTTGCCACACAAGCCTGACACCCTGAATTCGAATCCTGGAACCCACGTAAAGGTGGAGGAAAGAACCAACTCCAGGAAGTTGTCCTGTGTCCCGGCATGTGCACCTACACACACACATCATGCAGACGCACACACAAGACCGAAAGTTAAAAATCCTTAAATGATACTTTCTAAATATCCCAAGTATCTTCCTAGGGAAGAATTAAAGTCCTCAATCCAGGAACTATCCAGTGAGATAACACTTCCCAAATGAATGAGGAGGGGTCGGGGTGGAGCTGGGGCTAGAACACCTCACCAGCGTGTTCAAAGCCCTGGGGCCACTGCCAGCCCTGGGCCCTCCTGTCTGTCCGTCCTTCCCCTCCCTCCTCCCCTCTCAGATCCACACACTCATTCAAATGTGGAACCCTGCCCAATGCTCACCTCGATGCCTTCGGATTCATACTCGGCCTGCTCGGCCTTCAGTGTCCTCTCTATCAGCAGCTGCTGCAGTTTCTCGTTGCAGTAGTTTATACAGAACTGTTCGAAACTAGAGACGCAGGGGATTTCGATCATGCAACGAAACATGCAACGGTCGTGCAGCCAGGCCAGGCACAACCAGACCACCTCTTGGTGAGTACACACAGCTCCTATCTTACAGAGCGGTCCACTGATAAACGATGGATCAAGTGGGAACAGGGTCAGGTGGTTTATGGCTCTGCTTCCGGGACAGCGTTCGAGTGGCCAGGGATGCAGCCTGTGGGTGGAGCCCTTGCCTAGTGTGTGAATTGAGGACTGTGGTGATCTGTAGTTCCAGGGCCAGGAAAACTAATTCCAGCTCCTTAACCATGGCGTAGACTCTGACTAAAACCACAAACAGGAAAACACAGCAGGCAGACAGCAGCAGCTTACCCGTTCTTGTCAAAGACTTCGAAGCCGTAGATGTCCAGCAACCCAATCACAGTCTTTTGGGTGAAATCCTAGTGGGCGGGGGAAAGGCATGCCATTAGCTGCTAGTGCTGTGGCTTGGGCCATCCATGTAGCTTCCAAAACTTCATTTAAACATTTATTTTTAGTGTGTGTGTCTGCCACCAGTTTGCAGGTGTCCACAGAGGCCCAAGGTGTTGGATGCCCCTGGAGCTGATGTTACAGTCAGCTGTGAGCTGCTTGACGTGGGTCCTGGGAACCCAACGGGTCCTCTACAAGAGCAGCAAGTGCTTTTAACCACTGAGCCATCTTTCTAGCCCTTACCTAAAGGCTCTTGTGTTGAAACTTAATCCCCACAGTGAGGCTTTAAGAGGAAACTAAACTTGACTGTAGAGTCTGGAGGTGGGGGGGAGAGCTTTGGGGGGCCATCAGCTAGATAAGATCAGAGTGGAGGCCCTGTGACCCACTGTTGCTGACTTCCCAGGGAGAAAGAGACCAGAGCAGATGCATAGAGCATCTCTCCTTTTGCCATGTGGTACTCATCATCATCATCAGAGTAATGGAAAATGGTCTGATTCAGCTAGGTTTGTCATTTTGTGATACTTGAAGCCATGTTGTTGTCTCCAAGGTTGGGACTCAGCAACAAAGCTCATGGCTCCTGCCTCTTTCTTCAGCAGTTGCTCACAGGGTAACCTCTGGGGCCTGTCAGCCAGCTCCTCCTGCCGGCTCCTCAGCTGGACCTGCCTGTGGTTTGTCTAGGCCAGCAACACATGTCTTCTGCTTCACATCATGGCTTCATGTCTTCTCCAGCCTCCCAAGTGTGCATTCACATCCAAAACAAATAATGAAAAGTGACCTACAAACTGCCAAGGAAGTGCTTGCCTGGGCGAGAGGAGACAACCACATGGATGCCATTTTACACAGGCATGGGGGCAGACACCCCACAATGAGGCTCTGGTTTCCGTGTATCACCCCAAAGTCTACATGTCAGAAATATCTTCTGATGCATGTTATCGGTACTTGGAGGACAAGATCCTGAGGAGGGGCTACCAAGATGAAGAGGCTCACCAGCACGTCATGCCTCCCTATGGGATGTCCTCCGCCATGTCAGGGTGCTGGAGGAGACGCCACCAGATGCAGCATCGTGCTCTCAACCCCCAGCCTCCAGAATCCTGAGCTAAGTAAATGTCTACACTTTTCCATCACCCGGCTTGTGGAGCAACAGAGAATGTGCTTGTTATTATTAATTTAAAGATTTATTTATGTGTATGTGTGCATGTACACATGCACATATGCCACATGTGTTCAGGCACACACAGAGGCCAGAATTGGTCATCTGGGTCCCCTGGAACTGGAATTACAGGTGGTTGTGCGCCAACCATTGTGGATGCTGGAACTGAACTTGTGTCCTCTGCAAAAACAGTAGCATTTGCCGGGCGTTGGTGGCGCATGCCTTTAATCCCAGCACTCGGGAGGCAGAGCCAGGCAGATTTTTGTGAGTTCGAGGCCAGCCTGGGCTACCAAGTGAGTTCCAGGAAAGGCGCAAAGCTACAGCTACACAGAGAAACCCTGTCTCGAAAAACAAAACAAAACAAAACAAAAAAAACAAAACAAACAAAAAAAACCGTAGCATTAACTGCTGAGCTATCTATCACCACTTATTATTTTTAGCTGGACACAGTGGGCGCTTCTGTCTGAATGGACTGAGATGCTGCTGCTGCCTCACCGGTCTGTATTCTCCACTCTAGGCTTAGAGTCATGCCTCAGTTTCTGGCTTTAGATAAACTCCCATCTTATCTGATTCCACTTAAAAAGGGAACTTAACCTAAGCAGGAGTTTGGAGATCCACTGCATGTTCTTAGACATATTAAAATTCTATGTCTGTATGAAGCGTCTGTGGGCACGCAAAGCCATCTGGTATACCACAGGTGCTATGGATGCTAGACTTTGTAAAGTACTGCCAAGCCATGTGGTATGTACGCCTGTTGGCCTACTGTATGCAGGTACTGGAAGACCCCAATACGATGTCACCCCTGCCCATGAGGAGCTTACGCTCTCCCCTTCACAGCCACTTTACTACGGGGACTGTGAGACATCAGCACTTTGGTGAGACCAAGACATGCCACCTGTGTTGACCCACCTTGTTGACTAGGGAGGAATTGATTTTATTGACCAGCCAAGTAAACGTCCGTCCGTAAACGGCCTTTGCCATGGCATCTCTAGCGTAAACAGAGAGTTCTACCGTCAGTGGGCATATCACCTGGAAGGAAGGGCAAGGTACGCGTTACAGACAGGACAAGCCCCGCCCCTCAGTGGTCATGCTAGTCTTCGATGGTGACTGAGCAAAGAATACAAGTTAGCAGACCAGGACCCAGACACAGCCCTGCCATTCCCGGTGTTTGAGGGTTCAGCTTGGTGCAGAGTTGGGAGCGCTGACCAAACATGCCAAGAATCACACAAAGGAAAGCCATGGGGCAGGCAGAGTGACAGGTGCCACAAGGAGAAAGGTGAGGTCGAGGCACGTGATCAGGGAAGGGGCCGTGATTCAGGGCTCTGGGGGCTAAAGGATGAAGAACAGGGAAGGGCATTCCAGCAGAGGGAACAGCATGTGCAAAGGCCCCATGAAGGAGCACCATGTATGAAGCATGAGCTGGTGTGGCAGGTGTAGCGGGGAGGGGTGAGGAAGAGGGATGAGGGGTGGGAGGTGGGGATGATTAATGGGGGATGGAGGAATGGGAGTGTGGGTGTGGGGAGATGGGGCTGGGACCCCAGCAAGAGCTGAACCACTCAGGGCCTGGTAGGCTGGGTTTGGGGGTCTGTTACCCACAGCGGACACCAGAGCGCTACCATCTGAGTCAGGCAGTCATGGTTGGGGGACACAGATCTCCCCAGTGCTTTTTTCACCTCCTCTGTTTTGGCTTCAATCTTCCTGTGGGTGAGAGCTTCCAGGAGAACCACTGGGCAGACCCCCAGGAGCTGCAGGAAAGAATTCAGTCGTCACTTGGTGACTATAAAGAGCCTGTGACCTCTCTAGGTCCAGGGTCCCCTCCAGGCCCAGGGTGCCCCCCTCGTCACTGTGCTTTAGGGAGAAAGGGGCCTCACTGAACCCGCTATGTGCTGCACGCCTGTCATCTCAGGGGCCAGAGACAGGATGATGTCAGCTCAGGGCCAGCCTAGGCTGCGTAATGAGATCTTATCTCAAAATCAAAAGAAACAGAAGCAAGTTCAGTGGTCGCAGCTCCCCCTAACCCTCCTAACTGGCACCAGCAAAAGAATGTGGTGCTGGCCATCTGGGCTGCTGTGGACACCTGGGGGCCGGGCTCCCCACTCCACTGCTCTTCAGGAAAGGAAGGTCACCTTGGCAATCCACTTGATTTCGTGCGTGTCCGGAACGCTGGCACAGCCTTGCTTGTCCTCTTTGAAACAGATGTTGCCCAGGTGTAGGACGCTGGCGATGATCCCAAAGAGGTTCTAGATATGTAGGCAGGCAGGGGACAGTGACAGAGAGGTCAGCAGCACCTCCCTGACAAATGGCATTGAGACGTCTCCTACCCTGAATCCCTGTCCAGTTCACAGAGCCAGCTGCCTCCTCCCTAGGAATGTGCCCTGGTCACTTCCGGTATTAATTATCTTAATGAGGAATAGGGGCTGGAGGAGAGCCTCTCTCAGCCCCCAGCACAAAATATAAACACACAAACATTTTATAAAAAGCAGTTTGTAAGCCAGGTGTGATGGCGCACACCTTTAATCCCAGCACTGGGGAGGCAGAGGCAGGTGGATCCCTGTGAATTTGAGGCCAGCCTGATCTACAAAGCCAGAATAGCCAGGGCTTCTACACCAAGAAACCCTGCATACAAAAACCAAACCCAAACAAAACAAAACACCCTTATTAAAAAATCAGTTTATAAAACAACAAAGTCCCAGCTAGCAGGGAAAGTGTATGCATGTAACTCCAGCACTTGGGAGGCTGAGGCAGGGGATCATTATTTCCAGGCTAGGCTGGGCTACTTACCAAGACCCTGTCTCAAAACCAACCAACCAATCCCATAGGTAAGCCGTTCAGTTTTCAAATAGCGTGTCTCAAATATTATTGTTTTATAAAACTACATTTTGATCCTTGAAAGATGAACAGATTTATAATCAGAACAGAAAATCAAAAGACAAAATTCTATTCAGTGTTTACCCATGATGCAATTTGTTTAAAAATGGAAGAGTAAATAAAGAATAAATGTGCAAGCCCAGTGGATCTAAGTCGAGACTGGACTTAACCTGGAGGAGGGACGATGTCACCTCCCTCTATACTGAAGAAACTCAAGCTGACAGGAAAGAGGCAAAATCCCCACTTTTTATTTGACCAGGGTATGACTGATCTTTTAAATGTTTAATACGTGAGGCAGATTTACATTAAATAGTCTTCACTATTTATCTCAAAGTACCTGCATTACAATAGGTCCAACATTTTACCCTATGTACGTTCACCTGTGGGCGTGTCCATACGTGTGTGCACGGGTGTGTTTGTGTGCATGGGACAGGTGTTAGCTCACAGGCATCATGTCCACCTTCTAGTTGTTTATTTATGGTTACCAGCTCCTCACTGATCTGGAACTTACCATAGGAGCCAGGCTGGCTGGCCAGTGAGCCCAGGGACCCCCTTCCACTCTCCCCTCATTGCTGGGATCCCAAGTGTGCGCCATAACACGTGGCCTTTTTTTTAGGGGCTGGAGAGATGGCGTGGTAGCTATGAGCACTTGTTGCTCTTGCAGAGGATCTGGGTTCTTTTCCCAGCACCCACACGATGTCTCACAAGCATCTGTAACTCCAGATCCAGGGGATCTCCCGCCCTCTTGTTGCCTCGGTGGGCACCAGGCATGTATGGGATGTACAGACATACATGCAGGCAAAAGACTCAAACACATAAAATACATCTTTTAAAAAAAAAGATTTTTTTTTTTTTATTATTTAGCACTGGGTCCATTGGACCTGGAATTATGAGTGGTTCCCAGCCACACAACATGGGTGATGTTGCCAGAGCCACAAGTGTTCTTAACTGCTGAGCCATCTCTCCAGCTCCTACACCCGGGTTTTGATGTGGGTTCTGGGGATAAAGCACTCTGCCGACTGCACCGTCCCCAGCCACATCCCAGGTCTTTACCTACCGACTGCACCATCCCCCAGCCGTATCTGGGACATGCTTATCAGTTCCTCCAGCCCTGTCTCATGCCTTTCTTTGCTGAGTCCAGTGGTCCGACAGTGACCAAAACCCCAAGAACACAGGGCAGTTCCCACCCAGACAGAACCCCAGGGCCTTTACCTCAAGGTCAGCTTCCGTAAAGTCAATGACAGAAAAGGCATTGGACACAGTTTTCCAGTCGTTCCCGTCGTTGATAGGTGACTCTCGGGCACAATGACCCTATGACACAGTTGGGTCCGTTAGTGCCATTTTAAGGACAGTTGAACATGCACACACCGGTTCCTAACGTGAAGTGGTTTTCTGATCACGCAGAACCCACTTCTGTAACATCCCGAACCGTTGAGGAGGTTTTAAACCACCTCACAGAGGTCATTGGCTGGCGGCAGCTTCTTTTCAGTTTTATTTGGCATTTTATCTTTAAAAGTCCCTGTCCTGAGAAACTTCCAAAGCTAGTGGACTGTATTTTCAGGACCTGTTTTAAAACACATTTCCTTTGTGCTAATTGGAAGGTGTTTGTCTAAAAGGGATCGGCTGAAGCACGCAAAGAAGTAACAGTGCTTAAATTTGGATGACGGTCCTGACGAGCTTCGGATGTTCAGCAAAAAAACAAAACAAAACCCCCTCACTGTAGGGCTAGACTAGGGGCTACCACCCTGAAGGAGGGGAGGATGCACACTTTACAGACTGACAGCATGCGGTGGTCGGTGGCAGAGATGCGATCAGACTTCTCAATCAGCTCTGAATGTTGCCTTTTAGATAACAGATCCACCAATGTCACAGTTTTTATTACACGTATTTATTTATTGTGTGTGTTATGTATGTATGTGTGGGCGCACACACACCAGGGTGTATGTGTGCAGATCAGAGACAACCCACAGGAGTCGAGTCTGTTCCTCCTCCATGCCATGTGGAATCTGGAGATAGAACTCAGGTCATCAGGCTTTGAGGCAAGTGGCTTTACCCCTCAAGCCATGTCGCTGACCCAGCAATGTGGCAATTTAAAGAGGAAACAGCGTAGACATTTTAAAAATTATTTTGCATTTGGGGTACAAGGTGTTCCCAGTTTGCTGGCTACCTTATCATCTCAAAATATGTCTGTATTGTACATAGCATTCACCAGAGAATCAGCCAGAAAAAAAATTCAGTTTTAGAAAACAGAGTTCCATGTCTGTGAGTTCCGTGTCCTCACGTTCAACCAAAAATATTCAGATAAGTTACGTTGCACTGAGCACGTGCAGACTTCTTGTTATTCCCCTGAATGGTTTACAGTGTAACAGTGTTTACTTATTGTGCCTGTGGACATGTGTGTGTGTGTGCACATGGCTCCATGTCTGGGCATGGAGGTCAGATGTCAACGTTGGGTGTCTTTCTTGATCACACTCCATCTTATTTTTTGAGACAGGGTCTCTCACTGATCCTGGAGCTCACTGATTTGATTAGCGAAGGGACACTAGCCCACTGGAGCATGTGGCGCTGGCAGGCCTTGTCCTTCTCCCCATTCCTTCTGCCTTGCTGAAAACCATTAGATCACATCCCTAAAGCTCGCCACCAAGGTCCATTCCCTTATTTGGCCACTGCCTCCTCCTGAGGCTTACTACCAAGGTCCAGCTATCAAAGTATTGAAGTCCAGCAATCAGAAGGCCCCTTTGGCTCACCTAGTTAACATGCCCAATTAAAATTAAACACCTCATCCTAACAGGTTTCCTCCTTTACCTTTATAAACCACCCTTTGCTTATGGGCCACATCTGTCTCCCCTCTATCCAGAGGCAGTCCTCTGTCTGACCCCCAGCCCTCCGGGACAAATATCCCTGCTCCCTTTTCCTTCTCCCTCGCCCTCTGTCTCCTCCACCACTGCATCCTAGTCCGTCCTAACACAGTAACACAGACCTCCCCTTTTTCTCTTCTTAAAAATTACACCTGCAAGGCCTGAGTCAGAAAGCAGCCACATTGACTTCTCTTCCCCGCTTAGTAAAGGGTCTGTCAGTGAGAACAGGTGTTTGGGTGTGATTTGTGCCTAATCTGGGGACTGGGAGGAAGCCTCCGCTGTGCGGGAGCCCCCTTCAGTTAGCCTGGCTGGAAGTCAGTCTCAAGGGTCCCCTCTCTTGCCTCTGCCTCCTCACTTTTGACGTGGATGCTAGGGATTCAAACTGAGGTCCTCACGCTTGCGTGGCAAGCACTTTGCTGACTGGGCCGTCTCTCCAGCGCCCATAACTTCCTATATAACAGCATTTGTATTGTATTTGGTCACGCAAAGGACCTGGAGACACCTCAGTATACACGGGAGGATGCCTAGGTCGTATGCAAACACTTGGGCATTTTACACGAGACTTGAGCATCCCTGGATGTTGCCATCCATGAGGCGTCCTCCAATGATCTCCATGGAACCTGAGCAGCTGTCCCCTTCCCACAGGACGACATCTCCTGCCCCCTGCAGGCAAAGCGTGTGCAGATCTGTCCCTCTGAGTCACACAGCTGGTTTAGAGCAGTGCAAACTGCTGGTCATGTCCCCAACGTTGTGGGGCACCAGGAAACGGATTTAAAAAAATACAAAACAAACACACGCTGGCAAAGCCAGTGGGCCATATGGGTCTGATTGAAGCAGTAGGGCCAGGAAAAGAAATCTATAAAAATAAAAGGGTGTATGTGTTTGTGTCTGTGTGTCTCCAAGAGAGAGATGCGATTCTCAAAGGGAAGACAAGATGTTTGGGGAAGTGACTGAGGTTTCTGTCACCTCACTCTTGTTCCAATCAGTCCCTCCCGGCCATGTATCAGTGACATATGGCTACCCTGCGAAAACCAGGTCCTTAAAAGGAAATGCAAAACAAACCCCAATCAGCCGCTGTGTTCTGAGAACCAGCTGCGGGCTTATCAAACATAGGACGGTGTTAGGAAACTTCTTTCCATCTGGCTTTGCCTTTCCAAGTCATTCCCGCTCTTCTCCTAAGGGTTCTACACAACGCTGGTCCCCCATTTTACGATGTCCGCTCTAGAAAGCTTTGCTCTCTCCCTCACCTGCATTCTGCATGGCCGCCTCAGTACAAAGCCAGGTCCAGTGAGAAGGAAAGGAAGAAAAAAAAAGCTTTGGGCAAAGAAAGGTGCTAGCCACATCAAATGCTTCACACAGCTGGGTATCTCAGAACCAGGCTGCAGCCCAGGCTGCAGAAAAAGTAATGCCTCGGAGTTAAACTCTGAACAGCGCTAGCTCCCAGGCCTGCTCCCAGGGCCGGCCTGGGGAGCTGTAGAGAGTTCTTTTCAGATTGGTGGGTGGGGGCAGAGGGACCTACACCAGCAACTCTCACCTTGACTGCGCGCCACATCTAAGGGGAGTGTGTGTGAGTGTGTGTGTGAGTGTGTGAGTGTGTGAGTGTGTGAGTGTGAGAGTGTGTGTGTGTGTGTGTGTGTGTGTGTGTGTGTGTGTGTGAGTGTGTGTGTGTGTGTGTGTGTGTGTGAGAGAGACACTGGCACTGAAAACCAGGACCCTGTGCATCCTCGGCAGGTCCTGGACCACTGAGCTGCATCCTCAGAACATGGGAGGTGACATCATAACAGCTCTGGCAGCCCCATCCCACCCTGGAAGGACCAAATCTAAATATCCAACGGTTGACTCCAACATCTGTTTGTTTACCAAGTTGATGCTTAGTTTCGAACCCAGGGCCTCGTACATAGGAAGCCAGTGCTCTACCCCGGTGGTGTTCCCTTAAGACGGCTCAACCGAATCTCGTTTCTACCGGGAATTTGACATTGGTTTGCTTTCCCAAGGTGAGATTGCTGTCAGTCACACGAGAAGACACGTTAGCTTGCTTGTAACAAGTGTCATGCAAGAGAATACCATCAGAACAGCAAACGCCCCCGACCCCCACCTCCCCCTCCTGAGGGCCACCAAAGCCAGGCACTGGTCCTTCTAACCTGTGAGAGGTATTTGTACAGCTGGGGGTCCTGCTCAAGTCCCAGGGAGGTGAGGCGCTCCACTTCACCACCCGCCAGCAGCTGGTAGAAGATGTGGAAATTCCGCTCCCCGTGGTTTTGATAGACGACGCGGGATTTTTCAATCAAGTAACTGATGATATGCCCGCCTACGGGGACGCCCTTCAAAACAAAAAATGCAGGGTGGCGGCTGTGACAAGAGCCCTCCCACTGCGGACCTGATGAACAGCAGCGGTCTAGCTCAGGGTGGTTTTCTTCATTGGTGGGATGGGGGGAGTCTCAGTAGCAGACTGGCTTCAGCGTTACTGTGTAGTCCAGGCTAGCTCTGAACCCACACTTTTCCCGCCTCATCTCCCAAGCACTAACAATGACAGGAAGGCACTGCTGTGGCCAACTCAGAAGCCTTAAAATGTGAATGAATAACCATCTCCCTGGGTCAATGATTGACGTTTCCTTGGCTCTGGTTTTCACCCACTCCGAGGTCAGGAAGGTACTTTCTCTGCTTATTTTAAAGCTTAATGTTTCAGACTATGGTCCATCATGCCAATTTTAAGGTAACTTAACATTTGTTTTTATTAGTATATGTGTGTGTGTGCAAGCATGTATGCACATGTACCATAGCATACATGTGGAGGTCGGAGAACAACTTTCAGGATTTCATCATTCCCTCCTTCCACCAGGTGGGTTCTGGGGATCGAGCCTGGGCCATCAGGCTCGTGTAGCAAGTGCTTGTACATACCAACTCATCTTGCCAACCCACACCGTGTAATTTTTGTATATGGCGTGAGGTAAAGGTCAAAGGTCTTCTGAAATCATTATTAACAGTGTCAATAAAAGCATCATTCATTGGAAAGATGGCGTCATCCCTACTGAAATCAGTGGTGATTTGAAATAGAAAAAAAAAAAATTTAAAGCATGGCTGGAGAGAGAGCACACTTCTTGCTCTTCCAGAAGGGAGTTCAAATCCTAGCATTCGGTCAGACAGCTCACAATCTCCGATAACTCCATCTCCAGAGGACCTGACACCCTCTTCTGGCATCTGTGCGCACCTCTACACACATAGCACATGCTCACATACGTAAACAGAATTTAAAAAATTAAATATTTTTTCACTTGTGTATTTGTGTATGTGGCAGGAGGGCGAGGACACGTCCCCTCAGCTTGGGTGCAGATGTCAGAGGATCTCTCATCTTCAGGAGTCCATTCACCCTTCCTACCACGTGGGTCCTGGGGTTGAACTTGGGCTGCCATCTTGGTGACAAGTGACTTTACCCTCTGAGCCATCCCCCAGCCCCACCTTACACCCATACTAATTTTGAGGCTCCAGTGAGTTACCATAGTTCTATGTCTTCATGGACAAGAATCCTATCTGACAATGTGGGGTGTGGGCAGACACATGGATGGCGAGGAACCCCCACACACAGCTGCTGGGGTTCACAGGTGAACCCATCAGAAAATGACAGATTGCTCCAAGGATAGGCCCCTGTGTAGCGAGGCTCTTGTCACATGATCCAGAGTACAGCCAAGTGCTGTGGTGCACAATCCCAGCACTCAGGAGGCTGAGGCAGGAAGATAGCCATGAATTTGAGACCAACCTAGGCTCTGTAGTAAGTTCTAGGCCTATCTGGGCTACAGGGTAAGGCGTTACGTTGTGCATTATGTGTTTTATGCTTGGCTTTCCTCAGTCAACATGATACATTTGAGAAATCTATTTGCTGTAGGCAAAACTGTCCACTTAAAAAAATTATTTAGTGTGTATGTGTGTGTGCACACACACACGCTCGCACGTCTAGCCAATTATTATTTTTAATATCTTTAAGGCCAGGTGGTGGTGGTGCACATCTTTAATCCCAGCACTCGGGAGGCTGGTCTACAAAGTGAGTTCCAGGACAGGCTCCAAAAGCTACACAGAGAAACCCTGTCTTGAAAAACAAAACAACAAAAAAAGTAATATTTAAGACAGTGTGGATATCAAGAGGAAAGGAAACAACTACTGTCAAGCATGGAGAACAGAGAGACCCCCCACATATTCCTGTCACAAAATCACCACTATGGGGCCAGTGAGATGGCTCCGTAGATGGCCAGCAGATAACGTTACCTGTCACAAAGCAAAATGGTCTGAGTTCAGTTCCCAGAACCCACACGGTAGGAGGAGAGAACCGGCTCCTGCAAGCTGTCCTCTGACTTCCACACTTACATGGTGGTGCATGTGTCCCCTGCCTTGAGAATCAGCTGCATGCAGCTGTAATTGCAGGAGCTAGCACCCTGGTAACCCTTGGACTGGTGGGTCTTGTTGGGCCAACTTCCGGCTGCCGGGAGTTTCTACATCTTGCTCTGAGTGGTAACGCCCCACGGACAGATATATATGCAAAATGCACTGAGCTGACATTTTCAGTGGATATGTTCAACTTTGATTTAAAAAAAAAAAAGTCTGCAACCACGCAGAGGCAGGAAATATCTTTCCAAGTCTACATACATGCTACCACAGCAGCTCATGGACCAACTTCTGGGAGGCCCTGAGGCAGCCAGACTAAACGGCTACTCTGCAACCCCAGACACCTGCTGCCCCCTAGCCTGTGACTTTGCCACTTGGAATGTATGTCAGTAAGGGGAGTATGTACTCACATGCAACAGACGCACTTTAATTGCGTGTGTAGCACCACCTCATTTATTTATTTATTTTTATTCATTCACATACTGCTCACAGCTACCTTTGGGCTACAACAGACAGCATTTTGATTGAGGCTGTCTGACTCAGAGTGGAAGATATTCCCTACCCTGCCCTACCTGAGAAGGTTGCATGTCCCTTCATGCAGACCCCACACCTGCGCAATGTTGTTTACTTTGCATTTGTTTTATAAAAAAAAAAAAAAAAAAAAAGGCAGCCTGTCTGTCCCCAGGGCCCACTTGTGTGACACCAAGCTGTGGTATGTCTGTGTCACCTCACTGTGTAAGCACACCCCACGTCAGCATTCGTCTGTGGGTGGACAAGGAGCCCTCTCCATGCTGGCCGCTGTACCCAGTCTTCAGTCATTGTGAGCAGGGCTGTTGTGGACATGTTTATGAATCAGTGGGATACCTCTACAAGTGGAATGCTGCCCATACTTCACACTATAGCCCAGGCTAGCTTCAAATTCATGGCTATCTTCCTGCCTCAGCCTCCTGAGTGCTGGGATTGTGCACCACAGCACTTGGCTGTACTCTGGATCATGTGACAAGAGCCTCGCTACACAGGGGCCTATCCTTAGAGCAATCTGTCATTTTCTGATGGGTTCACCTGTGAACCCCAGCAGCCATGTGTGTGGGCTCCTAGCCATCCATGTGTCTGCCCACACCCCACATTGTCAGATAGGATTCTTGCCCACAAAGACAAAGAACTCACTGGGGTCCTAAAATTATCATGGAGGGAGTGAGGTGGGGCTGGAGAGATGGCCTGGAGGTAAAGTGTTTGCTCTACAGTGTAAGGGCCTGACTGGATCCTCAGCGCATGTCTACAATCTCAGTGTTCTTACAGTGAGGTGGGAAGTAGAGACACCAAGCAGCTCACAGGCCAGCTAGCCTGACATGCAGCGGTGGGACAAGAGACTTCGTCTCCAACGAGGCAGAGGGTGAGGACACTGAAAATGTCCTTTGACCTCCATATGGGTGCCATGCTGCATGTTCAGAATGCACCTGCAGCATGCATACACACACACACACACACACACACA
>CABHPR010058447.1:0-16169 GCA_902168415.1 Peromyscus melanophrys | reverse complement strand
TCCTTCGAAGGCAGCTGAACAGGCAGTGGGCCGATGACTTCTGATGTGCAATGGAACAGCAGCTGAAACAGTCATTCTGATGAAGCCACACATACATGGTCAAGAAGGATGGATAGCTGAATTAAAAAAAAAACATCAACAATTTCCAGAATTTAAAATCCTGAATCATGACATGACACTAGTGGAATTCAGGTGTTTCTGGTACATGGACTGCTCTCACCCAAGGTGAGGTTGAACTGTTGACCTTGTGTACGTCCTACTTCACAAATGAGTCTGTCAGATACGCTAAGCCTATAGGCTGAAGATGATGCCCCAACACTGCGGAGAAACCTCAGGTGACTGTCCAGGTGGCTGGCTGTTTCTGTCAACTCACAAATTTTTGGAAGCTGCTTGCATGCACTTCCTGTTTTTATTTTTGTTAGGTAATGTTATTTCCTTCTTGGGTCTCTGAAGGAGTTGAAGATTATTTAGTTATAGTTGAAGATTAATTAGGATAGAAAGTGAATTAGATACAATAGGATAGATAATAGAATTATTTTCTCTGAATTTGTTAAATACAAATAGACTAGATATTGTTTAGGTAGTTATTACTTGTATATATTGTATATAGTTATTGTACTTCTGTATATAGTTTTTCTTATGTTAGTTATAAGCGTTTTTCTTTTTTTTCTTTTATTAAAATAGAAAAGGGGAAATATGGTGATATTTTCTTTTGTACCAAAATGTTGTATGTTAATAAATAAAGTTGCCTAGGGGTCAGAGCTATTAGCAAGCCATAGCCAGAGTCTGGCGAACAAGTAGTGACGAGGCAGTCAGGTGGTTGGGTTTACAACCAATGAGAAGGCAGAACAGAATTCTATTTAAAGACAACCCACAGGAAATACCCCCTTTTTTCTCGGAGAGGTTGGTTCGGCGAAAGAGGCTAGCCAGCAGCAAGCGGGTAAAGCTCTTAGCTCTGACCTCTTGGGTTTTTTCTCTTTACCTTGGCTTTGTGTTTCTTCTTAAATACGTCTACAGGTAATGTTCCTTCTGTTTCTATTGTATGGAACAATTTGAAGAGTATTAGTATTAACTCTACTTTGAAAATCTGGTAGAATTCTACGTTGAAACTATCTGGTCGTGGGCTTTTTTTGGTTGGGAGACTTTTAATGACTGCTTCTATTTCCTTAGCGGTTATTGGTCTATTTAAATAGTTTATCTGGTCTTGATTTAACTTGGGTATGTGGTACCTATCCAGAAAATTGTCCATTTCTTTTAGATTTTCCAATTTTGTGGAGTATAGGTTTTTGAGTACGACCCGAAGATTCTCTGGATTTCCCAGTTGTCAGTTGTTATGTCTCCCTTTTCATTTCTGATTTTGTTGATTTGGATTCTCTCTCTCTCTCTCTCTCTCTCTCTCTCTCTCTCTCTCTCTCTCTGCTTTTTGGTTAGTCTGTATAAGGGCTTGTCTATCTTATTGATTTTCTCAAAGAACCAACTCTTGGTTTCATTGATTCTTTGTATTGTTCTCTTTGTTTCTATTTTATTGATTTCAGCTCTCAATTTGATTATTTCCTGGCGTCTATTCCTCCTGGGTGCCTTTGCTTCTTCTTGTTGTAGAGCTTTGAGGTGTGCTGTTAAGTCACTAGTGTGAGATTTCTCCAACTTCTTTATGTGGGCATTTAGTGCTATGAATTTTCCTCTAAGCGCTGTTTTCATAGTGTCCCGTAAGTTTGGGTATGTAGTACATTCATTTTCATTGAACTCATTGGTGATTCAATTGAGCATTATTCAATTTCCATGAGATTGTAGGCTTTCTGTAATTTTTGTTGTTGTTGAAATCTCACTTTAAACCAGGGTGGTCTGATAGAATACAGGAGGTTATTCCAATTTTTTTTTGTATTTGTTGAGATTTGCTTTGTGACTGAGTATGTGGTCAATTTTAGAGGAGATTCCATGGGGTGCTGAGAAGAAGGTATATTCTTTTGTGTTAGGGTGGAATGTTCTGTAGATATTGGTTAGGTCCATTTGAGTCATAATATCAGTTATGTCCCTTATTTCTCTGTTAAGTTTCTGTCTGGCAGATCTGTCCAGTGGTGAGAGGGGGGTGTTGAGGTCTCCCACTATTAATGTGTGGGGTTTGATGTGAGATTTAAGCTTTAGTGATATTTCTTTTACATATGTGGGTGCCCTTGTATTTGGGGCATAAGTGTTCAGAATTGAGACTTCATCTTGGTGGATCTTTCCTGTGATGAGTATATAATATCCTTCTCCATCTCTTTTGATTGATTTTAGTTTGAAGTCTATTTTGTTGGATATTGGGACAGCTACACCAGCTTGCTACTTAAGACTATTTAATTGGAAAGGCTTTTCCCAGCCTTTTACTCTGAGGTAGTGTCTATCTTTGAAATTGAGGTATGTTTCTTGTATGCAGCAGAAAGATGGGTCCTTCTTTTGTATCCATTCTGTTAGCCTGTGTCTTTTTATAGGTGAATTAAGTCCATTGATATTAAGGGATATTAATTACCAGTGATTGTTAATTCCTGTTATCTTTTGGTGGTAGAGTGTATGTATTTCTCTTCTTTGGGATTTACTGCTGTGAGGTTATCTGTTGCCTGTGTTTTTGTGGGTGTATCTGACTTCCTTAGGTTGGAATTTTCCTTCTAGTGCTTTCTGTAGGGCTGGATTTGTGGATAGGTATTGTTTAAATCTGGTTTTGTCTTAGAATGTCTTGTTCACTCCATCTATGGTAATTGAAAGTTTTGCCGGGTATACTAGTCTAGGTTGGCATCCATGGTCTCTCAGTGTCTGCATTACATCTGTCCAGGACCTTCTGGCTTTCAAAGTCTCCATTGAGAAGTCAGGTGTTATTCTGATGGGTCTGCCTTTATCAGTCACATGGCCTTTTTCCTTTGCTGCTCATAATATTCTTTCTTTATTCTATACCTTTAGTGGTTTAATTATTATGTGGCGAGGGGACTTTTTTTTTGGGGGGGGGGGGTCTAGTCTGTTTGGTGTTCTATAGACTTCTTGTATCTTCATAGGTATTTCCTTCTTTACGTTGGGAAAGTTTTATTCTATGATTTTGTTGAATATATTTTCTGTGCCTTTGAGTTGGTAATCTCCTTTTTCTATCCCTATTATTCTTAGGTTTGGTCTTTTCATGGTGTCCCAGATTTCCTGGATACTTTATGTTATGACTTTTTGGCTTTGGTATTTTCTTTGACTGATGAATATCTTTCCTCTACTGTATCCTCTACACCAGAGATTCTCCCTTCCATCTCTTGTATTCTGTTGGTTATGCTTGCATCTGTGTTTCCTGTTTGTTTACTCAGATTTTCTATTTCCAGCATTCCCTCGGTTTGTGTCTTCTCCATTGTTTCTATTTCACTTTTCAGGTCTTGAACTGTTTCCCTCCCCTGTTTAATTGCTTTTTCATGATTTTCTTGGCTTTCTTTAAGGGATTTATTGATTTCTTCCCATTTTTTTGTCTTTTCCTAAATTTTTAAGGGAATTTTTCATTTGCTCTTTAAAGGCCTGTAGTATCTTCATGAAGTTATTTTTAAGTTCGCTTTCTTCTGCTCTACATTGTGATGTTCAGGACTTGCTGTTGTAGAAGGGCTAGGTTCTGGTGATGCCATATTGCTCTTTATGTTGTTGTATGTATTTTTGCACTGGTGTCTACCCACCTCTTCCTCCAATAGGTGCAAGCGGTGCCTGTGTCTGAGTGAGCTGCTATTGGTCCAATCTGTGCTTGCTGTGTTTGTGTCTCAGGGGGCCCTTCTGGGTCCAATCTTAGCTCTTGGTCTAATTGGAGCTGGCAGATTCTGTATCTCAGGGAGCTGTTCTTGGTCCAATCCAAGCTAGCTGATTCTTTGACTACGGAGCCACTCTTGGTATTATCAGGGCTCTTGGTCCAGTCAGAGCTGGCAGATTCTGTGTCTCAGGAAGTTACTCTTGGTCCAATGAGAGCTGGTGGTTCAGTTTCCATGTCTCAGGAAGCTACTGTGGTCACAGGTGGATGGGTATCAAAGTAGGGCACAGAAGTTGTAGATTGCAGGATATGATGGGGGGTTCTGGTGTGGGGGGGCTTCCCATAGGAGTTTCCCCTGCTGGCTGTTAACTGAGGAAGAGTTGGGTGGGGGTTCCTGGGGACTGGCTATGTCCCAGGACCTGGGTTCTAGAGGCAGGACTCTCTGGGTGGGAGGAGAGTCACTTACCTCTTGGTACAATGATAGCTGGTGGTTGGGTTTCCGTGTCTCAGGAAGTTACTGGGGTCACAGGCAGATGGGTATTGGGGTAGGAACTTGTAGATTGCAGGGTCAATGGGGGGTTTTGGTGCAGTCTTCCCACAGGAGTTTTCCCTGATGGCTCTCAACTGGGTAAATTCTTTAGAATGGCATGCATTTCTTAATGGTTGAAAATGTTCTGTCCTCTTTCTTTGGATATTTGCCAGACAAGCTCCTAGAGGCCTGGGGTGGCCACTGTTGTCAGCAGGGACCTCAGTTGCGATTCTTGGCAACCCCACCTGTAGGCATCATGTTGTCATCTATCAGTTTCCAATGGACTTCAGTAGTTGGGAACAGAAGCAAAGGAAGGAGCAAGAGTGGGATGGCAGGCCCTATGCCACAAGCGCCCTGTACAGTGATCTGACATTTATGTAGCATTTTATTCTTTGAAATTATATTCATTGATGTTATCTCCTTAGATAGTAATAGTGAGCCCTGAAGGTAGATGTTCTTCAATGTGAAAGCCCAAGACACATATATCCATAAATGATTAAATGATTTACTTAGGGGTCATATGCCTATTAGAAGTGTTGAGACAAGACACTATGGCTCAGAGTTCTACCTCCAGGCTAATTCTTCTTCAGTACAGTATTTTCAGGTAGCATTTTGTGGTCTCTAATACTCTTTATTTTTTGAGATAAAAAGACAAAATAAAGACAAAATATTCCTATGAAGGAAAGTTTTAGTGCAAGAGGGCCAACTGTGGTGATACTTCGTTTGTTCTCTTGCTTGCCTGAAGATCAGAGGGCAGAGCTAGCCACTATTAACATAGAGGCTAGGCATTGGTGGCATACACCTTTAATCCCAGCACTAGGGAGATGGAGACAGGAAGTGATATGGCTGGGCAGAGAGGAATAAAAGGTGGGAGGAGACAGGAGCTAGGGCCCATTTGGTCTGAGAAGGCATAGAGGTAAGAGGTGGCTGTGGCTTGCTCCTTTGTCTCTCTGATCTTTCAGCATTTACTCTGATATTTGGCTCCAGGTTTTTATTATTAAAAGCAATTAGGATTGGGCGGTGGTGGCGCACGCCTTTAATCCCAGCACTTGGGAGGCAAACACAGGTGGGTCTCTGTGAGTTTGAGGCCAGACTGGTCTACTAAGTGAGTTCCAGGACAGGCTCCAAAGCTACACAGAGAAACCCTGTCTCAAAAAAAAAAAAATCAGGATTCAAGCTATAGCCTACTCTGTATTTTCAGGAGAGAAAAATAGTTTTCTTGATGATCTGTGATGAACTGGTGATAAATAAAGTCCTAAAGAAGTTTTCATAGCAAGGAACACACCATTGTGTGTGGATTTCTCACCACATCACAGCTTGTGGACTCCACTCGAAGGCTCTGCATTTTCTTGGCAAGTTCTACAGAGAGAGAGAGCATCTTTGTGTCCTGATGAAGATACCCAGAGAGGGACTAAGAAACTTCCCCCAGAGCAGAAGGTGAAAGAGACAAACCAGAGAATAATTAACCAACAAAAAAAAATTCCTGGCATTCCACCTTTTACAATCTTTCCAGGCCCTCTTCCAAGATGTTCCTTGAGCCATAGATGCAGGATCTGTTGTGACTGGGCTCTTCTTGATCTGTTGAGCTTTTTGTCCAGTGGAGTTGGCTGTGATATTCAGAATACTAGGAAGTCCTCTGAGAAACAGCTTCTCCTAGAAATGGCTACAGAAGCAAGACCATGACAATGGCAATATCAATGGATAGGTTAGTGTGGAAGGGTGAGATGTTCACCAGTCCCACCTCTAAACAAAGAACTACAGGTGCATAATTATGGATGGGAGAAGAGTTAGCATCTCTCAGGGGTTGTTGTCCAATGCAGAGTGGACAGCCTTGAAACCACATATACACCACCAACAACAACAACAGATCCTGCACATTGTATTTTAATATATTTATGCACAGATATATGCACATACATAAAAATAATGAACAAAAAGGGATTATCACATTAAGAGTGGAGGGCATGGGAGAATTTTGAGGGAGGGGAGCTGGGAGAAGTTGGAGGGAGGGAAGGAAGGAGGAAATGGTGTTAATTCTATTTCAATTAAAAAATGCTGCTGCTGCTGCTGATGATGATGATGATGATGATGATGACCATGATATGATGAAACAGCATCAGAAGGAAGAATAGAAAGGACAGGTGCTGTGGGATGGTCTGTATGTCAAACATGTTGCTTATTGGATAAAAAATAAAACACTGATTGGCCAGTGGTCAGGCAGGAAGAAGTATAGGTGGGACAAGGAGAAGAGAATTCTGGGAAGTGGAAGGCTGAGCCGGAGACACTGCCAGCCGCCACCATGACAAGCAGCATGTGAACACACCGGTAAGCCACAAGCCATGTGGCAAGGTATAGATTTATAGAAATGGATTAATTTAAGATATAAGGACAGTTAGCAAGAAGCCTGCCACGGCCATACAGTTTGTAAACAATATAAGTCTCTGTGTTTACTTGGTTGGGTCTGAGCGGCTATGGGACTGGTGGGTGAGATTGATTTGTTCTGACTGTGGGCCCGGTAGGAAAACTCTAGCTACAGACAGGGAACTGCTGCCTGGCATGCTGATGTACTGTGATGGTGGTAGAGGGGTCAAACATGACATCACTCAGCATTATCTCCCATCCATTCACCTAAGCATCTCACTTTGATCAGAGTCAACAAGGCTGCCACAAAACCCACCTCATATGTGATGGGGCCTGGAGGTGTGCAGTTTGTCCATCATCTCTTCATTCACTGTACAGTTGTCTATGGGGTTGTAGGTTCTGGGATATATATCAGGAAATATGTATAAAATCAGGAAACACATGAAAGTTCCTTCCCTTACTGTGTGTCTGTTAACAATGGAGGACAGTAAACAAGTGAACTAAGGTATATGTTCATGGACTTAAGATAAAAAAGTAAGTGTGCTGTGAAGGATACTCAGGCCAGGTAGGGGTTCAGAGAGTGACCATAGTGAGGGATATTATCATGGAGATAATTTATAGAGAGAGAGGTCCTTAAGGAATGCTATTTCGGGATGTAGCCTTGGAGAGAAAATTAGGTTTGGAGGAAGACATGAAATAGAGCCTCAGTCATGAAACCAGTGCTGTTATAAAGAAAGAAGGGGAATAGGCTATTTCTCCCCTCCTCCTATGAGGACACAGCAAGGTGGCATCTCTCAGAAAACCAGGTATCTTCCAACAGAAACAACATAAGACAGCAATTTTATCTTGGCCTTTCCAGCCTTTGAGACTGTTGTTTAAGCCACCCTAGTCTGTGGTACTTTTGTGACATCATCCTGAACTCACTACAGTGTATTTGGTTTCTATTAGAAGCTTCTCTGCCCATCTTTCAGAGGTCTCTATAAAGAGGTGACATTTGTATAGTGACTTGAATGGAATCAAACAGTGTGGGTTGTGAGGCAGAGTGGTGGCTGTGTCTGTGTACCAGAAATACAAAGCAGCCATCATTTTTAGAGCTGAGGTGGAGAGAGAGGAAGACAGAACACACAGCTCTGACTACTGGTGAAGACACACAGCCTACAGTCCTACATGTTTTCTACCTAAGATAGCATACCCTTCTTCCACCTGGCTTGATCACTCCTCTTCCTAATGGAAGACTGCTTTTTTCATAGATAAAGGGGTCCTTTGTCTGTTGCATTTGTCTACCATTTCAAGGAAATAAAGCTGCAGTGAAAAAGTCTCTTTTTTAACCAAGCACTATGCTCTTTAAAGGAGTGTTACTTTATTTTGATTGACCCATTATAATTGCACAGGAACCTGAAGGACATTCTGTTAAGGAGTACAGTGATTAACCTGATAATTTCTGCAGAGGTGGAGGAGCAGCATCGGGCCAAACTTGACAGACTCCAGGCTCCTGGACAGAAATCGCCACACAACTTCTGGTGCTGATCTATCTATCATGCTCCCATTCATACTGAGCAACCCACCACTTGAAGACAAGAAAACAGCCTTTGAAAGGTTTACTGATTCCCATGGGGAGCTAAGGTAAGCTGTTATACCAGCCTCTGCTTTGGCGACACTCATTACCAAAAGGAAACACTCCACTAATGATTATTTTTACCCAATTATGAGAGCAGTTATGTGCTATTTGGAAATCAGATGTGCATAAAATTGCCAAAAAATACCCAAATATCACAACCTAGAAGCATTGTCAGTCTTAAATTGTACAATTATTCCCATAATGGCCATGATGTCTAATACATATGCAATTATAGAGTGAACCTTTTCAGAACTCAAAGCAGTTGCCCATTGAAATCTTGAATATGTATCTATGGTATAGTGTATGTATTTTAATTTTCCAAATTCTACACAATGAAACACAACCATTTGCCAAATTTCATTTATTTGAGTACCCTTTGGGTTACTTCCTGCAGGTAGTGGAGTTTGGATATACAGGGAACAAGTAGGACATTTTCTTATAATTTCCTGGACTTGTTGCCAAGTGATGGAAAAATCCTTTCATAAACCCTTGCTATTGACATGGTGGGTTTTTTTTATGAAACTCTGAGGCCTCATTTTTATTAATAACTGATTAATTTTATCATTACTTTGTGATAGAGGGCCTGGTAGACCCATACGGGATCATATAAGTTATATATATATATATATATATATATATGGCATAATTCCTATTCCTGACTATTTCATGTAATTGTATAAGTATCAAAGTTAATTCTGACATATCAGAAATAAGTTCAGTGGTTGCAATATGTAAGACAACTCTTTCTGCATAGTAAGAGTCAGTAATTATATTAAGAGGTTCTAAAAAAATCTAATAATACCATGAGAATAGCATACAATTCGAATTTCTGAATTGAATCATAAGGGCTTTGAACTAGTTTACTTGTTTTTCCTGACCTATAACCTGCCTTTCCTGATTTATTTGCATCAACATAAAATGTAGAGGCTCCAGAAATTGGGAGCCCCTGTATGAGCCCCTTTTACTATATGAGGTAAAATCCAATTTGTTCTTTTATAAACTAAAATCTCTTGTTTTTTGGATATTTGTTAATTATCTCTCCCAAAAAATTACTGCAAGCTCTTTGCCAATTTTCATTTTCTGCCCACAATGAAGTATTAGTAAAAGGTACTATAATTTCTACTGGGTCCATTCCTGTCAATTGATGAAGTCTTAATTTTCCCTTTAGAATCAACCCAGAAACCTTCTCCACATATGTCTTTAATTTTTTACTCTGTTTGTGTGGTGAAAGTATCCACTCTAAGATAACATCTTTTCTATTCATTAAAATCCCAGTAGGGGGATGCATAGAGGTTAAAATAACCAGGATGCAATCAAGCTCCGGATCCAAACGATCCACATGTGCATCCTGTAACATCTTTTCCACTAAAGCCAATTCTCTCTCAGTTTCAACTGATAATTCTCTTAGACTATTTAAGTCCTTGTCACCTTTTAAGGTTTGAAACAAATTACTCAGTTCTTGAGTTGTTACTCCAATAGTGGGCCTTTAGGTAATGTCTTCTAGCAATTTTTGAAAGTAATTAAGAGTCTGCAATTGATCCTTCCTGATTTGTATCTTTGGGGGTTGAATTTTTTGTAAACCTATTTTATTTCCTAAGTAATTAATAGAATCTCTTCTTTGTATTTTTTTTTCAGAAGTAATTTGTAATCCCCAGCAAGGCAAAATTTTCTTTACTTCTTCAAACATTTTTTCTAAAGCATCTACATTTGAATCAGCTAATAAAATACTATCCATATACTGGTAAATTATTGATTGAGAAAACTGTACATGAATTGTTTTCAAGGGCTGTTGTACAAAATATTGGCACATAGTGGGGATGGTCAATATCTCTTGTGGGAGAACCCTCCACTGGTATCTCTTAACAAGCTGAGAAGCATTATAAGTAGGCATCCACAATGAAGGCAAATTTTTCTCTATCTTGTTGTTGTAATGGTACAGTAAAAAAAGCAGTCTTTTAAATCAATCACTATAATAGGCCATCCCTTAAGTAATAGAGAAGGCAAGGGAATTCCAGACTATGAAGAGCCCATTGGCTGAATCACCTTATTTATGGCTCTTAGATCTGATAACATTCTCCATTTTCCAGATTTCTTTTTAATAACAAACACATGAGAGTTCCAAGGACTGGTTGATTCATCAATATGGTGAGCATTTAACTGCTCCTTTACCAGCTGTTCTAAGGCCTGTAATTTTTCTGATGTCAAAGGCCATTGTTTCACCCAAACAGATTGTCAGTCAACCATTTTAAAGGTAGGGTTGTTGGTAGCATTGAAATACAAACAGCTTTTGTGCCCTGTTTATGTACAGCTTGAATGGTCTGTGATTGTCCTTGATAGTGTCTTTTGATATTTCTCCCAGAAGCAGTCCTTATTTTGTAGTTCATTTCTGAGATTGGGGGGATGTTAATCTGTGTTTTCCATTGCTGCAATAAACCACATCCCCATAAATTCATTGTTATGTTAGCCTCATATGGTTTCAATGTTCCTGTCTGTCCTTCCAGCCCTATACACTCAACCCATCTTGCACTTTGTTTTACTTGAGACAAACTGCTAATCCCTAAAAGCTGAACATTCACTTCCTGAAGAGGCCAACCTGGGTGCCATGATTTTGGTGCAATTATTGTTACATCTGCACCTGTGTCTACCAAACCCTCAACTTCTATGCCATTTATTCATGTTTTTAACTTTGGTCTTTGATCATTTATGGAAGTTTGCCAAAATATTTGCTTTATGGTTTCTCCCTGTTAGAGACTGACCCAGGACGGCCTGACTCAAGATTGTTATGTTTGGAGTTTGGAGTCTGGCAAAACCAGACACCCTTGGCCAAACTGCACGTCCTGCAGAAACAGGAAGACCTTGGCCTAACTAGAAAGTATACTTTTTAGATATAGCCTTGAACAGTAATCAGCCAGCTGCAGAGCCTGGGAACCAAAGAGACTTCACCTCCCCCCGACCACTCTGACTACTTCTCCTGAAAATTTTCCACTCTCCTTTCTCTGCCCCTCCCCATTCAAAGTCCCATATATAAACCTCAAACCCCAATTAATAAACGGAGCCTTGACACGACTCAGATTGACTCTTGTCATTCATTATATGTGCAAGGCTTCCCTCTTTTCTCTCCCCATGATTCCTTCAGGTGATTCACGGCTCGAGACCCACGAATAACTGGACCTGCTGGACAGGTCAAGTGGCGCCCGAACGTGGGGGCTCAAGACACGCTGACTCATCAGACGACAGACGAAGAGAAGGTCCGGCCGGACATACATATTCTGGTAGCGGCACCCGGACAGCATCACTCATGCGACTCAGGTACCGTGAGGTAAGACTTGTCGTCTATCAATCATAGGAAAAATAATGTCAAAGGAGGCTCTCTTCATTAGAGAGATAAAAAATAATTTAAGAGAGAGAGGAGTAAGAGTTAAAAAGAAAGATTTGTTAAAATTTTTTTGTTTTGTGGAGGAAAAATGTCCCTGGCTGGTTATCAATGGTCCAAGCATTCACCCTCTGACTTGGAATAAAGTTGGAAAAGATATTAATAATATGCTCAGAGAGGGGGAAAATATCCCCGATGTATTTTTTAGTTTTTATGGAATAATAAGAGATCTTTTAAAGGATTCAGAAAAGGATGGTAAAGTGTCTCATTTACTAGCACTCGCAGAGGACTTGTTAGAAGAAGTATCCTGTCCAGAAGACAAAAAAGATGAAATAGCTTCAAATAAGGCAGGTCAGAAAAATGAGAAAGTTAATGTCGCAGCCATAAATAAGATAGATCAGGAAAATAAAAAAATTAGCGTTGCAATCAACTCAGACAGGGCAAAACCGATGGTAAAAGTGAAAGTAAAAGTAGCCTCATTAACAAGGTAACAGGGCAGACTGGCTCTCGCACTCCTTCTCTAATAGATGAGCCCGTATTGGATAAGGATTTGGACCCCCCTTTAATCAGATCTCCCCCTCCCATTAAGTCTCTGTATCCTGTTATCCACAAAGATAAGTGTGATGGTTGGCTGGACCCCGCCTCGAAGACCAGTTTAGAGGAGGTGGCAGCTCGCTATGAGAGAGAAAGATACGATCCACCTGGGCTTCAGACTTTACCGGCCCTAACGAGGGGCCTCCCGGCTACCGGAGAGTCAAATGTTTTGCAATGGCCTCCCCCTCCTTCGCCTGAGTTTGTCCCTTCCACCTCCTTGGACCCCCCTTCTTCATTACCCAGGGTCCAGAGCCTGCTTGCCACCAAGGAATCTCTCTTAGGTCAAGTCCATAGTTTAAAGGAGGTTCTTTCATTAAAAAGAGAGCTTAAGGACCTCACCCACCAGATTCAGACTTTACAGGCCGACCTCACTGAAACAGCCTCACCTCCTAAAGTAAACACAAAAAGACAGGGTACTCGGAGGCGGGTGCCCACAGTATCTCTCTCCTTTCCAGTAATGACTCGCTCAACTAGTCAGCCTCGAAGCGCTGGGGAGAGGGGACAGTCAGAGGAAACAGAAGAATTAACAGAAGAGCCAGACTCGTCCAATTATCAGGAAGGAGGGGACATAGAGAGAGATAGTGGGGAAACTGATAATGTGGTTTTGGGCTCAGAGGAGGAAGCTGAAGATGAATTGGCTGATGACAGGGAAGGGCCAGAAGAACCCAATAATCGTGGTTCTTCGAACTCCCATATATTTAGGAAACTAAAACTTAAAGATCTAAAGGATTTACATAAAGCTGTTAAAAATTATGGCATTAATGCCCCG
Source organism: Peromyscus melanophrys (assembly GCA_902168415.1). Lineage (NCBI taxonomy): Eukaryota > Metazoa > Chordata > Mammalia > Rodentia > Cricetidae > Peromyscus > Peromyscus melanophrys. The sequence continues at coordinate 3,192 of CABHPR010058447.1, read as the reverse complement.
TTTACAGTTTCTGTCCTGGAAGGACTTGGACAAGGAGGCAGTCTTCTCCCCCATGAATGGAATAAAATTGTCCAGTCAGTCTTGACCCGCAGTCAGTATTTGACCTGGAAGGCCGAGTTCATAGACAGGGCTGAAACACAGGCTGCATTAAACAAACGCAGCCCGCAGATGGCCTCCTGGTCCGTAGACAAATTGACAGGGCGGGGTGATTTCACTGCAGAAAGTAAGCAGAGAGGCTTGCCGGTAGGACTCTTGGCACAAACCTCTCAGGCAGCCCTAGTGGCGTGGAGAGCCGTCCCCTCCATGGGATCGGTCAGCACCTCACTGTCCAAGATAATACAGGGAGCGAATGAGCCTTATGCTCAGTTTGTGGCCAGACTATTAGAAGCTGCTGAACGGATTTTGGGAGAGGATGGTGCTGAAGACATCATGGTTAAATAACTGGCTTTAGAGAATGCCAATGCAGCCTGCAGAGCCGCCTTGAGGGGCAAAACTAAAACTATGGACCTTAATGGCATGATTAAGCTGTGCAATGAAGTAGACTCTTTTGATCACAAAATTTCAAAATCCATCAGTCTAGCCATAGGCGCTGTTCCTCAGCCCATGGCCGGAAAGTCAGGAGGAGCCAGGAATTGTTTCCAATGCGGAGCCCTAGGCCACTTCGCTCGCCAGTGTCCCACCAACCCCCGTTCTGGCTTTGCCACCGCCGTCAACCCCAATTCTGGGACTTCTTTCCCCAATTCTGACCCTCGCGGTCCAGCCCCGGGGATGTGTCCCCGGTGTAGGCGGGGACGGCACTGGGTTAACGAGTGCTACTCCAAATATGATAGTAACGGCCAGCCTTTGTCTGCGGGCCCTCCTCCACGGCGGCCATTCCCACTTCAGTCGAGGACCAGCAACAATCCTTTCATCAACCATCAGCAACAGGGGACTACACGTCCTCAGGGCAGTTCAGCTCACCTTGCTCAAGCCTATCTAGAGCCACCCCAGGCAGTGCAGGACTGGACCTCTGCTCCTCCACCACCAGAATTTTAACTCCAGAAGAGGGAACGGTAGTAATAGAAACTGGGGTTTTCAGTCCTCCCCCACCTGGTATGTTTTTCCTTATCATCGGCCGAGCTTCCAGTTCGATACAGGGGCTTACAATCATCCCGTCTATAGTCGATGGTGACTACCATGGAGAAATAAAATTCTTGGCTTCAGCCTCTCGAGGCCTAGTTACTGTTCCCATGGGCCAAAGAATAGCTCAGGCCCTGCCACTCCCATTAACCGGGGAATTTCAACATAAACATTCCTCCTGTGGTTCCTCTCATCCTGGCTCATCTGACATATTCTGGGTGCAGCAGCTGACTGAAAGCAGACCCACTTTAAGACTTTTGTTAGACGGGAAACCTTTCCTTGGCCTTCTGGATTCTGGTGCCGATGCTACTGTCATCTTAAGGGGACACTGGCCCGCTGCGTGGCCCTTAGAGCCCACAGCCACCCATCTAAAAGGGATAGGGCAGACACAAAATACCCTTCAAAGTTCAAAAATATTACTATGGAAAGATCCTGAGGGAAACACAGGGACTGTGAAGCCTTTTGTAGTAGAGGGATTGCCAGTCAATCTGTGGGGTCGTGACATTATGACTCAGTTGATTGTAAAAGATTTGCCTTTTCTATTCCTATTACTAATCAGATTGGACCAAATCCACGCTTTCAATGGAAGGTCCTGCCCCAAGGAATGGCCAACTCACCCACTCTTTGTCAGAAATATGTGGCCCAGTCTATTGACCCAAATAGAATGCAGTTTCCTGAGGCCTACATTATTCACTATATGGATGATTTGTTGATTGCTGCTGAGACAGTGGAAAGGACACATCTAGTAGCACAAAGCTTGGTATGAGCCTTACAAGATAGAGGGTTTCACATTGCCCCAGAAAAAATTCAGACACAATTTCCTTTTCTGTTCCTGGGGTTTGAATTACATCCTGAGCTTCTCTATACTCAAAAGATTCAGATCAGGAGGGATACTTTGCTCTGCCTCAATGACTTTCAAAAGCTGTTGGGAGATATCCAGTGGCTACGGCCTTACCTAAAAATGACAAAGGGGGACATACGTCCTCTCGAGGGTATCCTTACAGGAGATCCCGACCCCCTCTCTCCCCGATACCTCACCGTGGAGGCAGAAAAGGTACTCAATAAAGTTGAATTGGCCATCATCCAGCAACACATTGGGTTTTTCTCTCCTGCTTTGCCCTTGCATTTGATAGTTTTCTCTACAGAGTTTGCCCCCACAGGTCTGTTATGGCAAGAGCCTGTGCCCTTACTTTGGGTACACCTCCAGGTTGCTAAAAAGAAAGTTCTTCCTCTATATCCCCTGTTAGTGTGCCAGTTAATGATGTTGGGGATAAGGACTTCCACTAGATATTTTGGAAAGGAGCCTGATGTTACCATTATCCCATATGATGAAGACAACCTGAAATGGTTATCTACACATCACCCGGAATGGGCTACACTTGTTTGTTCCTATGCGGGAAAATTCGATATCCAGATGCCTAGTGATAAGTTGTTACAGTATTTTTCTTTCACCCCCTTTCTCTTTCTTAAAAATACAAAACTAAAGCCAATTCCCAATGCTTGCACAGTGTTTATAGATGGATCAAAGAATGGTCAAGCTGCCTATGTCTATAACCAACAACAAAGAGTTATAAAAACATCCTTTAAGTCAGCTCAGTTGGTGGAGCTTTACGCTGCTCTAGTGGTGTTAGAGACATTTGAGGCACGGCCCCTTAACTTGTATTCAGACAGTAAATATGTGGTGGGAGCCCTGCAGGTCCTGGAAATGGTGCCAGTAATTCAGCCAAACACTCCAACTTTTGAAATGTTTTCAAAGATTCAGAGATTAATCCGTCAAAGGTCAAAGCCCTTTTTTATTGGCCATATTCGTGCCCACACAGGCCTACCTGGGCCCTTAGCTCGGGGAAATGAGCTTGCTGATTCTGCTACACGTTCTATCTTAATTTCTCATTTGGAACATGACCAGATAGCAGCTGCTCGTGAGGCCCACCGCCTTCATCACCTCAATGCCCAGACCTTGAGACAAAGATACTCACTTACCAGAGAACAGGCTAGAGAAATTGTCAAAAGCTGTAAAAATTGTCTGATATTTTTGCCTGAGCCCCATTATGGGGTAAATCCTAGGGGGCTTGT